>VZRI01004969.1:8677-23646 GCA_013397515.1 Upupa epops
CCCTCCCTGGGAAGAAGGTCCTGCTGATATTGATAGTGAACCTCCTCTGTTCCAGCTGGCACCCAGTGCCCCTTGTCCTATCATGAGATGATCTTGAGCAGAGCCTGGCTCCATCCTCCTGACAGCCACCTCTCTATGAGCAATCCTCACAACTCAATTAAATCTCTCTGACTGATGAAGGTAATAAGGATGCTCTATTCAACTCCTTTGTCCTAAGATGTTTCATGATGTGACCTTCTTATTATTAAGCAAGAAAAACAACACGAAGTCTTCTTTAAAAATTAAATAGCCTTCAAATTCAAACAGATTAAAACTCGCTGATTAATAAGAGGTCAGGAGTCCAAATTCAAACCAAGAGACTAAATATTTTATTTCAATCCTCTGAATGCTGCGTCATGTGAAATGAATGTGAAATTGTGCTTCCCTCAGTGAGAGCTTTTCTGGTCCCTAAAATCGCTGGGATTTCACTGATGGGGGAAGGATTTATGCCTCAGCGTTCTGAAAGAAATCTGTGCAGAAATTTTGCCTTACGTAGCTGAAAGAACCTTACAGAATCAACACGATTTTGAGCAAGGGAATTGTTTTGGTCGCCCAATGAATACCGGGGCTGTTGATTGCTTCTTCTTCGGTGACATCTGCAGGTGGTCTGGCATCATAGTAGCTTCGTGTTCTTCCTACAGCCAGATCTCACCCCTTTGTCAGAATTGCCTGCTACAAAATTAAGCCTGAGGTGGCTTTTTATAGCCGTCCTCAATCATTCAAGCAGACTAAAAAGACAGTGATCTCCAACCTCTGTTCCTCCAAATCCCTCCTCTACCGCGATGCTTACAAAAGCCTGAGAGAGAAGTAGTAGCTGACGGCTACTGTCAATAGCGTTGCCAATATGGTTTTGTTATTACTTTGTGCTCCCCAGCTGCCCCCGTCCAATTTCTCTCTCTTGTAAGCTGTATGGAACAGGTTCTGAGACAGAGGGGAATGGAATCCGGGTGATTATGGGCAAACTTGTGATGAAAAAATATAATAAGAGCTCTACCTACATTGAAATCCCTATTGCCAGCCAAACCATAATCACTACGCCCGCCTCCTCCCGCAGCTCCCACTAGTGCCCAGTCACACAGGATGTGGTGAAGGAGTATTTCCCAAAACTTAATCTTTCTAAAAACATAGCCAGATGCACAGTTTGTCCGTGTGAAGGGATTGTATGGAGCTATGCATGGAATCCGTAGGGATCGGAAGGGACCTCTATCCCTATCCAGTCCCATTCTCCTACCACAGTCACACAGGAACACAGCCAGGTGGAGCTGGAATGTCTCCAGGGAAGGAGACTCCACAACCCCCCTGGGCAGCCCGTTCCAGTGCTGCAGTACCCTCACTGTGAAGACAGGAATTTGCTGTGGAGAAAGTCCAGCTCAGCCTTCAAAAGCAGTAACGCCCTCAGCTGAAATGTGCTGAGCAAGCAAGATCTGCTGAGGTGCCCACTGCATTTCAGTTTTCCTACAGAAGGGAAGCACAGATGTGCTCAGTAGAATCGTTTCACCAAACCTCTGCTTCTCCAGCCTTTTTTTGCCAGGATGAGTTGTAGAAAGGAGCTTTGTAGCCTTCTTCTGAAGAGCTGCTCTGTTACAGAATGAAATCCCAAACAGGACCTGCACTGGAGACCCGTGTGCCTTCCCAGTCCCAGATGGGCTCCCACCCTCCCATCCTGATGGGTGAGACAGAAAGGCTCACAGCTCTGCACTCCCTCTGGCTCAACAGCACCTTAGTGGTGGCAACCAGGCTTGGGAGGCTTTTCAAAAGGCAAGGTAAAAGGAGGGATAGGCATCTTACCAACACCCAGACAGACCTCCAAAGAGGGAGCTGATGTATTCTCAGGGGGAAAAAGAGATTACCAGGTTTAACAGGTTTTCCCTATGTAGTTAGATTACTCCTCTCCATTTCACTCCTTCCTTTCCCGTGTGCCTGCGTTTTACAATGTCATAATTAGAAAGCACCATCTGCATAACAAAATCCCTCAGAAACAACTGTAGAGCCTGTGATGATTAGCTTGCATCTCGGAGCAAGAATCCTGCGTGCATTAATGCTTTCCTGAAAGAAACCCATCTATCTTCTCGTACGGGAGTCTGTCTTTTGTGGTCTCCTCACACAGAGGAACACCAAGCCTTACCATACCTTAACATCTCACATCCTCTAATGTATCTGTTCCCTGAGCGAGCCAGCGAGGTGAGATGTGCTGTCACTCTGCTCTGCTCATGGGAATTGAAGCCAGGATATATCTGAACTGCAGTCGTTGAGTAAACTGCTTCACACTGATCCCAGACCATCCAGGCAGCATGCTGTTAGTTCCCTGCTGGTGTCTGTTTGGAGTTAACAGATGAACTGAAGTTCAGTCCAAGGATCACCTCGATACCAAGGAGACTGCCTTGGTTCAGCCTGTATTGAACTCTCCTGTGATACCATCTAATCCCTAGGCTCCTACCTGCACATAGTCAAGGATATGCAACATCTACCACCAGCTTTGTCCATGAAAGAAGTCTCACGCTGGGGCAGCTGCCCTTCACACAACTGAAACTAAAAATACCCCTAAAACCTACAGAAAACAACAGCAGTAACAGTAGTGCCTGATGTTGGGACTACCACAGCTAGGTGAGAAGAGGCTCGAGCTCAGATGACAAACACTGTGGTCCTGGACAACCTGCTGGGGTTGAGGGAATGAGTGCTGAGCAGAGTGGCCATCAACTGCTCTCCTCCACTTGGCTCTCACTGCCTAGAGAACACTATCCCTCTTTGTGGCAACTGGCCAGCTGGCCCAAGAGAGCTGCTGTGGAAGGACAGACCCCCCAGCCAAGAGGCTGATGTTAAGCCAAGACTTGACATGGGCTTAGATGCCAGGAACTGATGCAACAAAACAGATTACGTGATCGACCCAAAGTCATTGCAGAGGCCACCGACCAACCCTCAGGGTTTCTCCATTTCTTAATTTCCAAAGCCTTGCTTTACTACCACCCTAAAGCAGCCTTCCCTGTGCCTGTCACACAGCACTGGTAACTACAGAGCTGAACAAGAAAGGGAGGCAGCTTCCTGAGCATCCATGCAACATAGCCCACAGTCCCTGTGCTTACATCCCCATGTGATGTGCTCCCCATCGGCTGGGCACTCACAGTCCCTCTCGAAAGAGGGTGTAAGAGCCACCCAACCTAACTGCAGAGCTCCCGTTATTTTAGCAGGCAGGTATTCAGCCAATTGTCCATCTGGGTTATGAAGTCCCAGTGCCACGTAAACACGAGCTCTTAGGGAGCGGGATGTTGTCGTATAACACGAGTGAGGCAGGCAGGTGGGTGTCACAGCCACAACCCGAATGTCTCAGCTGGTAGAGTCGAATCAATTCCACAGGCTGAAGGTAATGAGTGTCTTTGTGTATCACACAACATAAAATATAGCCCTGTGCATGAATACTTCCTCCCCTATGGCTTTTGTTTTCAAGGAAGATCTAGTGCTAGCTAAAAAAGAGGTGCTCACAGCCAGAGAAAGCCAAGTCCCCACTTGCTCATGGAAACTGATGAATTCTTGTTTCATGCACCTATGACTGCAGTCACCTTAGTGTAAACACGGGTTAGATTGCCAGACACCAACAAAACACAGCCTCCTGCTGAAATCTGCGATGCCAGATGTCAAACACCAACAGGTCTCTGTGTGATAGAACTTTAACTTCAATTCCACACACTAAATGACTGGAACCCCAAAGGAATATCTGCTGGGTTGATGCTAAAGACTGCAGTGATGCTTCCATCTGTATTTTAACTGACCTGACTCTTACTGTACTTTAGAACTGAGACTGCAGCTAGAATCTTGTGTCCAGTTCAGGGCCCCTCAGTTCCAGAAGGACACAGAGCTGCTGGAGAGAGTTTGCTCAGCAGAGCCACAGTGATGACTCAGGGAAGGAGACTTCTGTCACTCCCCGAAGGGAAGTTGTAGACAGGTGTGGGTTGGGCTCTTCTCCCAGGCAACTAGTGATAGGAGGAGAAGGCAGGGCCTAAAGCTGTGCCAGGAAATGGTTAGGCTGGATGTTAGGAAGCCCTTCCTCAGGGAAAGGGTGCTCAGAGCCTGGACTGGACTGCCCAGGGCAGTGCGGGAGTCCCCATCCATCCCTGGAGGTGTTGAAGGACAGCCTGGCTGTGGCCCTGAGTACCCTGCTCTGGCTGCTGGGGTGATGTCAGGTCCTGGGCTGGGCTGGCTGAGCTCAGAGGGCTTTTCCAGCCTCAATCATCCTGTGACCCTGTATAAACACACATACCTGTGCTTATAACACTGACACACACATATACATTTGAAAGACATCAAAACACAAACAGCTTAACAGGGAGAGATTCCTTCAGCTAGGAGGCCTCAGGACGGCTGGCAAGCCTTATTTACTCGTTTGCCATGGTTTTTATATATTTCATAAAAACATCAAAGGTTTTACAGAGAGAACTGCACTCTCACAGCCATAAAGTGTACTCTGGTGATTGCATTAGAGCAGCTCTACCAAAGGACTTCCTTGCTTGCTGACAATGGGCTTTGCTGTGTTAATTGAATAAGTAATGTGTCCGTGATCTTTATTCATTACAATTAATGCAATAAGATCTACGGTGCAGGTTTTTATTGGACTCAGTTTGAATGAAATGGCTTCACTGGAGTTCCTCTGAGCTTATTCTTGATGGAACACAGAGCTCTGACAGGAGTTCCTCTGTGCAATTGGTTTACCCTTGCTTTGCTTATTATTTATTCCCCATCAAGTATCCTTGGAACAGACAAAGGTGCCTGTTGCATTCAGCTAAGTTACCGATGCCACAAGCCTCCAGGTGACAGGCTCTGCCAGGCGTGGAACCCACTGGCTGGGGGTATTCCTGTAGCCAGCTGCAAGGAGAGGAAATGCTGCTGGCGTCACTGCTGAGCTCTGCAGGCCAGACCCAGACGAGAGCCATCAGCTGGAATTAGCCCATGAGCACAGCTTGTCATTTCCAGTGAGGAGGCTTGAAACCAGTGGCAGAGGTCTCAAGTATGAAACCAGAGATCCCCTTGGCTCGGGGATTAGTTCCTGGCAAAGCAGGAACTGCCCTGCTTTGGCTTTCCCTTTGGAAAAGCTGCTCCTCACAACTGAGTACCTGTGAGCAGGGGTTGGCCCTGCACGGAAAGGCAGATGCTCTGCATGAAATAACTTGCTGTTTAAGGTCCTCAGATGGAATTCACTCTACGCTGAGACCTTGCAGCAGTCTTTTCAGCAACTCCTTACTCCCCAGGTTAAAGATTTAATGAATAAACACAAACATAGGGTTAAAGTTTGGCATCTAAACCAGAAAGATCCATTCACGTTCAGACTTTTCCTCTGCTATCAATGCACGGGCTCCAGCAGAAAGACAGACACGAGCAACCTCTAGTTTCAGCCCATCCGTATTTTACATAAAATTTATCCAAGCAACATGGAAAAAGGATGAATAGTGAGGTAACCTCGAATTAAAAAGACTGATTAGGAAACAGGCAGCTGACCCAGCCGCCCTCAGTAGAGTGACTCACGGTACTATTTCCATATCCGTATTATTTAGCATCTAAAGAACTTCACTGAGAGTCCTGTTCTGCTAAAAACGTGCGTTAAGTACTCTGAAATTATCTTCCCTGATTATTTTGCTAGACAAAAGAAAAGTGTTTTCATTAAATGCTTCATGGGTAAAATGTCAACCCAAAATTTAAGTCCTAAACAGAGGAAAAAAAGAAGCAAAGAATAAAAAAAAAAGATAAAACCTTGTAACTAACATAAATTGACTTCTTTCTTTTCTGGAGGAAAGCAAAACCTGTGCATAATATTCACAGGATAGTGGAAAAATGGGGAGAAGGAACTGATATTAAGGAATCACAGAATTATTGAGGTTGGCAAAGCCCTCTGAGCTCCTCCAGCCCAGCCCAGGACCTGGCATCAGCCAGACCAGGGCACTCAGGGCCACAGCCAGGCTGTCCTTAACACCTCCAGGGATGGGGACTCCACTACTGCCCTGAGCAGTCTATTCCAGGGTCTGATCACCCTGTCCATGAGGAGGGGCTTCCTGTCATCCAACCTAACCCTCCTATTTAAACAACTACTCTGGGTTTCTTGTAAGTTTAAGACTTCCAGATTAGCTATTGCATGTCTTTCATTTCTTTTGCATCCTAAAAGTACTTCTGAAGGTTTGGAACAAAGAGTAGTAATCACAGACTGTTAGGGGTTGAAAGGGACCCTGAAAGGTCTTCTAGGGAGATCTCAGAGCAGTTTTCCAGTCCCTGAAGGGGGCTATAGGAAAGATGGGGAGGGGCTGTTTGCAAGGGCTTGGAGTGGTCAGAGCAGGGGGAATGGTTTCCAGCTGGAAGAGGGGAGGTTGAGACTGGGTCAGGAGGAACCTCTTCACAATGAGGATGCTGAGACCCTGGACCAGGTTGCCCAGGGAGGTTGTATCTGCCCCCAGCTCCCTAGCAGTGTTCCAGGCCAGACTGGCTGGGGTCTTGAGCACCCTGGTCTAGTGGGAGGGTGTCCCTGCTCATGGCACTGGGGTTGGAATTGGATGATCCTTAAGGTCCCTTCCAACCTGAACCATTCTAGGAATCTATGAATATAAATGTGATTATAGATGGATGACATTTAATTCCAGTTACTACTTTACCCTATTACTTTCCCACAACTGTTGATATTTCATAAAATTAATTTGACAGTATTCAACATCCAAGGCCTTAAATCATTCCATTTCTCTTCTTCTGAATAATTCTTATCTGTAAAACTTCTCTACGTTTATCCATGCTTTGTTCCTCTATCTAATCTCTGGAGGGCAAAAACACCTTCTTCCTTCTTGTCTTGTGTAGAGTTTGATCACTGGACTGGAGTGCCCAGTGCAGTGGTGGAGTCCCCATCCCTGGAGGTGTTGAAGGACAGCCTGGCTGTGGCCCTGAGTACCCTGGTCTGGCTGCTGGGGTGATGTCAGGTCCTGGGCTGGGCTGGCTGAGCTCAGAGGGCTCTGCCAGCCTCAATGATTCTGTGATTCTGTAATTGAGGAAGGTCCCTCCTAAGTGAACAGACATAAATGGATGCGCATTACCTATCCTCTGAGGCCTCAGCTTGCCCTTTAGTAGACCATACAATACAAAGCATTAGAGAGGCAACAGGAAGACTAAAGACTAAAACATACTTGACACTTGATTAACCTGTTGAATCTTCAGAAAGAACTAGCTGAGGACACCCACCAACACCGCACGCATGTGTAATGACTACTTCTAAAGGGCTTTGCGGTTTTCCCTTTCATAGCAACAGAGACTAGCAATAGCTTAACAAAATTCCAAGAGCACAGGCATTTCTTTCTAGAAAGAAGCAATAAGATATCTTTTAACACTGGAAATTGGTGAGACTGACAATGCTGCCAGTAACACAGCGAAGTTTTACTGAACTCTCTTAAAGTTTAGTACCTTTTCTTTTCCTAATCGACGTTAACCTACTGGAAATGAGAAGGAAGACAAGATTTTTTTCCACAGAAAACTAGATTTTAAAGCTGCACCCAAAAGCTACTGAGCGCAGTGGACATCTTTCCATTCCCTTCAGCAGGGTTTGGGTCAGGACTTCAGTAATGAGAACTAAAACGGACAAATGAGGGTGCCCAGGCAGCACTCGTCAAGTCTTTATTGAGCATTAACACAATTGCTAGTTAGGTAGTGAAGAGCTAAAGCGACAGGAACACACAGTCCACTTAATCACAGCAGACCTCCAGGAGAAGCCTGTAGCAAATCCTTGGGAGGAAACATCCTCCATCACTTCAGAAATCAGCCGCACACATCCATTGATGATGCTGCAACTGGACGTTAGCAAGTGGTCCTTGGGATTCCCAAGGTGCTACCCCTCTGATGTAGGAATATTAAACAGGCTGATAATTTCTTGTTGAGCCATCTATGACAATGGACATTTATTTTTAGTGTTTTAATTTATGGACATGCTCAAGCTGTTCTCTTCTACCAGACCCTTCTCTTTCCTGTGTCCTCACCAGGAAAAGAATTTGAAAGAGCTCTAATAAAGAAGTGCTTTCCTTTACACTTTTAGGCTTGTCACTGTTTAATTTTACATGTCATTAGGAAAACAATAATAGACAACCCTAATTAACTTTCAATAGCCTTCAGTATCCTTCACTGCATCCCCTGTTCTTTTTTTCCCTGAATATCAACCCATCAGCTCTTTCTTCAGATGGGAATCTTTTCCTGCAGAAGTCTTTCCTTTTTGCTGTTGCTCCCTGGTCCTTTCTTCTTACCTTAATATCTTTATGGATAAGAAGTGACCAAAGGAAGACACATTGTTCAGAATGAATAGGAGAGTCAGGGCTTGGTACAGCAAGAAATACTGACCACAGTTTTGCTGTTGTAATCACTTTCTTCTGCTATGAACAGAGCAAAATGTCTGATCAGGCCTTTTTCCATAATAACATACAAGAGATTTTCCTTATTCTCTCTTATTCTGTTGAAGAGGAATAGAGGAAACATGAGAGTGCACCTTCCAAAGCAGTCCCAGGTTCATTCCTAAAATAACTATGATACCACTGAGTTACAGCGTTGGGAAATGAGCAAAGGTAGGATTTCCTGAACAAAGGTAGACTGCAGTCTGAGGAGACAGCTAGAAAGCACTGAAGAGAAGCTGAGGATGCAGGACTGCTGAGGTGCTCTACAGTACCAGCTGTGCTCTGCTGCCATCCTGAAATTCCTATGCACCAAACAGCGACCTGACAGATACAGGGCAAAAACCATCGCAGGGATCAGACAAAAGCACTCTGTCCAAACACATCCCTCTGCAAACATAGTAGCTCCATCTCAAGGTTTAATCATACCAACAGATCTCGCTGGAATTACTCTGGAGAAGGATGAATCATTGAGCTTGGAGTCAAATCTAGTAGGTATGTGCTGCCAAAAGTACGTAGACAGCGACAAAGGCACACACACACATTCCTCACACCAGTCAAGTACAGCAATTCTGTCTGAGCCAACAGGTTTGGGAGCCCCAGCAGATCACTGGTGGCTAAATTCACTCCTGACCTCAGCAGCATCAGCTTTTCCCTGTGCATTATATTGACGTGTGCTACTACGACTTAGAGGACCTTCAAGCAGTGTAGCTTTTTACTGGGCCTGAGCTTACTGGAATCGCTGCTTCCACATTATTAAGTGGAGCTTAATAGGTGAAACGGAGCTAGGAAGGTTTTAATTGGTAGTTACAGCAGCTTTCTAAGAGGGACACTGGTAAGAGCATTGTGAAGGTTTTGCTGGAAATGGCCTCAAGTTGCATCAGAGGAGGATATTAGGCAGAATATCTCTACTAAGAGAGTGCTTTGGCACTGGGAGGCTGCCCAGTGAGGGGATGGAGTCCCCATCTCTGGAGCTGTTTAAAAAACTAGTAGATCAAGCACTTGAGGTCATGGTTTAGGGGTTGGGAAGATGTTGAGAGCTGAACTTGATCATCCTGTAGCTCCTTTCCAGCCACAAAGATTCTACCATCCTATGAAATTCTAAGTTTGTTCTTTGTCAGAGGAAACCCCCAGATGTATGAAATTTCAGTCTTTTCTAAAGTAGTCAAGATAAAACATTCTTTCCCCCATGTTTCTGCTTCTAGTCTATTATTTTGTGGAGAAGCACCTCAGGTTATCTTGATTGAGAGAGTAGTCTCACTGGGAGATTGCAAGTGTGTGAAAAAACTAAGAGGTGGTGACCCTTGCACTGAAGGGTTTAAGAATTCCCAAAAAAATGTGAGCAGTTGGACTTGGGAACTGCTTTACCTTGAAGCACCTGGGTCTCCTTAGTGAAAAACAGACAAGAGGAATATAGAAATATAACTCATCTCTGAAAAGACAGCAGCTACATCCACAACATCTATCTATTTATATACTTTCTGACTCCTTTTTCAACCCATTCTGTTAGCCTCCATCTTCTTCCTCGTTTACAATGCACTAATTCATTGAGGGAAGCCATACAGAACAGAGAACAGAAGACTTTCTAACACCACTAGCCATCCAGTTGCCAAGTAGTACCACCCCTCATCCTCACACTGATTGTATAGATCTGTATTGGTCTCCTCTTGAATTAGGTTACTGCATTTCATTTCAGAAGCTACCCCGAGCATTTCCTAAGTGACACACAGAACTACAAGGAAGACAGGAATCGAACGTGTTGCACTGGCAAAAGACTAAATGTTTTCCTTTGCTTCCTTTCTCCTGCTTCATCCTGAATCAAAACCTCTTTGTAGGTGATGGCTGCAGTTGATGCCACGGCCACTGAAGGACTATTGTATGTCTGGGTGCTATTCTAATAAACACGACATTCCTAAGCACAGAAAGCACTGAGTGTGATGTCCTTGATTCGTTTGTTCAGGCCTAGTTATTGAGGCATAAATAGTGCCCTGTTTAACACCGGGAGATCACCCAGAACTACCTCTAATATGCAGGTACAGCGAGACCTAGAAAAACAAAAGTACCCACCATTAAAAATAGAGAACTAGGACTACCCAATAGCCTTGCCCTGGTGTTACTCAGCTTTGGCAAACACCACAGGCTTTTCTCCTTTTGCAGTAAGTACATGGAGTTCCACACGCCACTGCCATGCACAGCTTGAATAGGAACATTAAAATCCCATCACCTTTCATCTTCGCTCTTCCCTCTTCCCTACCCTCCAAAAGGAGCTTTCTTCCAAATGTGCAAACACGTTAGGCTATCACAAATAAAATCCATTGCTGCATTGGCTTGGGGTTGGGTTTTTTTTTTAAGCATAAGGACACAACACAAAAGTGCCCGAAAAATGAGTCACTGTGGTCCAGCATCTCCTATTTAATTACAGTTTAAAACCAAACAATCGAACACTGTAACTGCCAGAGCATAAGGGCTGCTTTGGTCCTGCATGTAGAACAGCAGCACGTGGATTACTGACCTGACAGGCCACGATGGCAACACACACAGCCCTTATGGTCTCTGCTGTAAATTCCTCTTGCTTCATGGACCTCTGATACAACGGATGACAACAAGATCCAGGTTTATAACCAACCCCCTGACATAACCTTAGCTATAGCTGTGCAAAGGGTGCCACCATAATTCAACTTTCAACTTGAGAACCACTAGGTAAGTCACCAGTTTGTAATCGTATTGATGACTGGGATGTTTCCATCTCCATACATTAGCAGGCAGCGTGCACTGCAAGAGTCCCAGCCACTCGAGATCATAGCTGTTATAAACAGAGAAGCATATCCAAACGTCTCTAAGTGCAAATACTCTGAATGAATGAAACCCACGGCTGGTTTTTCGGGCCATTTTTTGCTCTGTTTCCCTATACCTATGGGTTTGACACCACAGCCACACACAGCACTCTGAATGCACTGCAAGAGGAGCAAAAAGCTTCATTCATATCTGTGCTGTACATCCCAAATTTTCCTATCAGCAGTAAAACAAGCCTACTGTTCCCAGTGATAACGAGAGTCAGAAACCTGCTCTTTTAGAGGCAGGCACTGAGCTTATTCTTCAGGCACTGCTGTTTGCTTTAAAAGCCAGCTTCCCAGCGCCAGTGAGGAGTGGGTGGCAAAACTCTCACTGATTTCAATGGTCTGAGATTTGGAGCCTGGGAATGTTTTATGTAAATATTTGTCTTCACATTTTCTTTTCTTTTGTTCGAGTGATTTACAGTTCTGCTTCAGCTAGGAAAGTATCCTCTCAAAGAAGATGTATTTGGTGCAAACGGAACTGAAATTGCATTGCAACTCAAACCCTCTCTTTTTTACTGAGTGGATACTGCTAACTGTGACTATTAGATTAGTCTGTAACTGTAACCTGGCTGATCACCCCTCTCTGTTACCCTGGATTTGCCAATCCTTGTGCCCTGCATGCCATGGGATACACTGCCACAGTCAATTCCTAATCGATTACAGCACCAGCTTCATACCACTCTCCACAGACAACTGTGCTCTCTTTAAAGATGCTACAAGTACACAGCCTGTGCGGCACAAGGGGTCCTGTGCAGGGCTGCAGAGGAGCAGCATGCCTGCAGTCCTGCGTGCTGTAACAGAGTAAGCACGGTCCTTTCTGAAAACTCTAAGAGCTGTAACAATGCAGAGGAGTTGCCACAGTGTTATCCTGACCCCTGAAGGATAGAAACAGAGTGAACTTCATCCCTCTCTCCCCCTCTCCATGCCTCCCCCCAATTTACTCAGTATACTCTATGAATGTCAAACTCTACACTACATTTGCAGGATTTATTAGTGCTTGCCTAGACTTATCATCCAAAAATATGAAAATAGTCATGAACTAATAGTGAACGATCTTCAAAACACTGATGTTTTCGGGGAAGCAGAGGAGAAAGTGATTTTTCAGGCTGGTTCCATGGTAAAAACACTGTCAGCTCAATAATGCATTGAATCTAGCATGTGCACGAAGAACACGTTTATCAAGAAACATAAAACCCACTCTGGTTTCGCCTCTTCTTAACTGCAAAGTGTTTTGGTGCAATCTTGCTAGAGTGAATTCAGAGTGAAATGGAAAAGGACATAGGCCAGTGATAAAATCACCCATTCCAGCTGAGTTAAGATTTCATCAGGCTCGTATTTGTTAAGAGAATGCACCTGTTAGAGGTACAGGGCCTCAGCAGTGACTTTGCAAGCTTCAAGGAGTACTCCCCCCATACTCCCAAAGAGATAGGAGGAGTGATTTATTACTCTGGGGTGGGTATTACAGTATACCCTGGCACTACTACCTTGATGAACAGTTTGCTAGAATAGTCTATCAAACTGATGGGACTCCTGTCACACCTTTGCTTTTCACTTACTCCCTCCTGGGATGCCTGAAATGCATTCCTGGCCCACCTCTTCCATTCCCTGCAAATCTAACAGGTCGCTTAGGCTGCTGTATCTGACACCACTTTTTTTTCCCCCCCTCAAGTCAGTCACACTGTACTCTAAACCTCTGCGGGAGCACCCAGCCCTGCAAGGCTGTCACTGCACACATCGAGAGACAACGGCGTCTATGTTAAGCACTGCACAGAGGAGAAACAGCAACAGCTCTGCCTTGAGCACTGAAGAGGGGGTCAGAGTTTGGAGACAGGCGACAGCGAGGGGGGAGGAGGAGGATCAATTTTAATGTTGGTTTTGTTCCTCCTCCTCCTCCTCCGCTCAGCTGTTGCCATGCACTGAAGTCCCAGGTTGTCGTGTGACCTTGCTGAGGAGCACACAGCCGGAACCACTCAATGAGACCACTGTGCTGCCTTGCAGGGGCTTTTCTGGAGCCCTCTTCGGCGGGTGTGGCTGAATTAGCAACGAGGCAGCCTTCTCCTTCGTGAACTCCATATCCCGGGAAACTCCACCAGGAGCACCCTGATGTAAGGAAAAAAAAAGGCAGCATGCAAAAGGCAAACCCCTTGTCAGGAGCTGAGCGAGGATCTCCCCTCCTCTGCCCTGGTCTCCATCCAGCACTCCAAGGAGCGCTACAAACTTAACCCAAGTGATTGATACGCTATCTAAGCATATTTATCCACTATCGGCAACTGATGCCACTGATGTAATCAAGTTACATAATCACCGTCTTTGCACAAATGCATCCATCTTCCTACAGATAGATCTGCATATCTTCTCCCATCCATTATGCATGAACCCACCAGCAGTACATAAGGCTCTCTATTTTCTCACACGCTGTGTAACTTTCCCATTGCAGTGCCTTGCACTGTACCACGTCATCACTATCGATTCCCTCAACCTTCCCCCCTTTCCCTCTATCAGGATTGATTTTGCAGAGAAAGATTACCAATGGGCATTGCTCGGATCCCTTGAAATCTTTAAGGGCTGAAAGTGCTTCCGTTGCTGGGTTCTGTTCTTAAGATGACAATCTTTCCTCTCCTTTTCCTCCCTGCCTCGCTTCACACCACAACCAACAGAGGAATTAATTCACACGCAGACCCTCAGCCAGATGCATATATGTATGAAATACCACAGATAACATCTCTGTCTGCAAATCTTCAACTCTCTTACACGTGGTCTGAGATTCCAGTAGGTAAGTTATTGAGTGAAAGGGTATTTTATAAGAGCAGGTGGATGAGGGGGGTTCAGCCTGGTGACATTTATGATATATCTCTACTATAGAAAGGAGATTTTTTTTCCCCCCTCCCCTTACTGTCCCCCTCAGTTTATAATTTCCTTGCAGGATTTACAAGAACAGTTGGAATCCTAAATTACCAGCGGCATTTAACCCCCAGAGCACCAGAGCACTGTACCACAATCAATAAGGATCACCACCTTAAAGTTTAACAACTTGAAAAGCAGGATTTCTCTCCCTCCATTGCAGCTATAAAATGCAGCAGAATGCTGCACAGAGTTGGAAACATTTCTTTTAACTAGTGGATGGGATCCAATCGCATATTAAACGGATTCCATCACGGAGAGCTTCTCTACTATCACATACCCTTCTCAGTCAAAAATATTACAATAGAAAAAAAAATATAAAGAAATAAAGAGGAAATAACGAGTCCTTGCTTTTCCAATGCTCCCCCAAACCCAGAGGGTGCAAGAATACAGACGGAGGAGGAGATTAGGAGGATTTTTTTTCTCTCATGGTATAAAGCACTCACCAGAGGACTTACTGCAGTTATTCCACTCAGCTGCCAACAACGGCTGGATGAAGCCCCTTACATCAGGGTAATGCAGCAATCCCCAAAGTACCCGTTCCAATCGCATTCCACACACCAACTTTAGCAATGCCGGGCTTTTGCCCTCGATAAAACGACCCTTACCCACAAGATCCTCCCGCGGTTATTCCTCCGGTGCGGTGGGTCTGCGAGGAGAGTACCCCTTAGCACGCTGAAGCCCCGCGTTCACTCCCGGGGCTGCGCTGGCCGCCAGTGCCGCGGACTCGGCTCCATCCATCCACCGCCGCCGGTTCCGCCGCGGGCGCAGGTAATTCCATACAGGCTCCGGCGTCGTTCCC
>VZRI01004969.1:24575-66065 GCA_013397515.1 Upupa epops
GCAAACTGTGGGCCTCGCTGTTGCCATGGGATCTTCTTTGTGCGAACTCTCTGAACTGTGTGGGAACAGTTTTATTTCCTTCCCTTTGGATTTTCTTCTGGTTCTCCCCCCCCTCCCAGTCTCTCCTGTAAGTCTTGCCATGAGACGTACCCAAATGTAACTGCATTATTGCCAATTAACAGCAGCTGCAAGGTGCATCTAATTAGGAGTGTTAATTACTTCATTAAATAATAGTCATTTGCAGCTGTTTATAATATGAAACAAATGCTCTATAGACCTTAACTCTAAAATTGTGAACCCCCCCACCCCAATAAAACTGATCAGGTGCAGGGGTGTAGATACCCCCTTTTCCATAGCAGTAGCCCTATAGGCACCTGTTCATGGGAATCAATGCACAGTTGGGTGTCAGAAGTGTTTCAGATTCTTACAACCCCTTGTGAGGGTTGGGAGGATGGAGGAGAGGGGAAGTTGTTGAGCATTGTGAGGTAAACAGAAGCATAACTGTGTTTGTTCTGCCCACAAGTGGGACAAGAGACTAGGTGTCATTCAGTTGCTGCAAGATTCATCTTGGCTGCCTTGTAGGACCACAGAAAAGAATCCAACCTGCTACAGTTGTTCAACCCCCAACATTTAACAAGTGAAGAGAGAAAACAAAAGCAGCATGTGGGGAAGTATGATGTTATTACAGAACGGGATAAAGGATTATCGATAGGGTGAGTACATGCTGCCTAGTCAGTCAGGTGCAGGAGAGGTGGGAGCTGCTGCAGAAGCTTGCTCGCACCCCACCTTTCCTTATGATAATGTTCTTCGTGTTGGGCTGAAAGTAGAATGCAACAGCCAGTAGTCAAAACACTTCAGAGTTTTAAAACACATAAATTAGTATGGCTGCTTAAATCAGACATTCAGATGCTACTAGAATGAGTGAGCCAGATGTGTGGGTAACTAATAGAGGTCTGAAAAACTTCATGGTCTTTGTGGATCAGCACATGGACTTTTTAAGTTAGCTAACTGATTCATGCAGCTTACTTTAGATAACCTGGGTGCTTGATCTACTCGCCCAGTCGTGTTGTACTTGACCCAGTCCTGTTCAACCTCCTCATCAATGACCTGGATGAGGAGACAGAGTGAGTTCAGCAAGTTTGCTGATGATACAAAGCTGGGAGGACTGGCTGTGCTGGGTAAAGATGAACATAATAAAGTTTGACAAGAGTAAGTGTAGAGTCTTGCATCTGAGGAGGAACAACAGCGTACACCAGTACGGGTTGGGTGTTCTGCTGGAAAGCAGACCCATACAAAGACCTTGGAGTCCTGATCCAAGTTATCTGTGGGGCAGCAATGTGCCTTTGTGGCCAAGAAGGCCCATGGTATCCTGGGGTGCATCAAGAAAAGCGTGTCCAGCAGGTCAAGGGAGGTCCTCCTTAACTCTCTCTTCTCCCCTTGTGCAACAACACCAGGACTACTGTGTCCTCTTTTGGGCTGTCCTATCTGGCAGAGAGAGGGAAAGAAAGGAGGGCCCCCAACTTAGATTCTCACTGTTATCCTTTGGGAGAGCTTCTTTCTCACCACTGATGAGGAAAACCAGACTTCCAGCAGAAGCACCTCCATCTTCACACCAGAACAGAGTGATGAGCACTCAAGACTGCTTGTGATCTGCAACAGGCAGGATGTAGGACAGAGGTCCTCGGGGTTCTCTCTTCTTGTTCCTTCTCTGTATAACATCAGTTAACTGTTCTTCTCCAGAGTGTAAAGCCAAGATTATAAGGCATTAACGTTTCTGAGGTGTTCGTACACAATGGTCCTGGGAGCTAAATAAGTTCCCAGAGAGGCTGATTAAGGGTCTGGCAGGAGAAAGGGAAAATGAAAAAGGGTAGAAGCCAAAAGATGTGAACAAAATACAATCTAATTGCTCAAATGGCTGAAACCAGCTAATAGCACAGAAAAGCTTTGGCCATTCACACGTGCAGAATACAAATCACCTGCATTCTTAGCTTAAATTTATCCCTGCACCTAGGAAAACATCATTTTTCTCAGTTATGTGAGTTTCAGTGCAGTTGTAGGGACACAAGTAAAAGATGCTTGAGATACTGTTTTTCTCTCATTCCCATTCTGAATGTCTCTTTGACTTTATCCTACCATTAATAGTTAAGGTGCATACAAGATCTCACTGAATAATCCTGGTTGGAAAGGATCTCCTAGATTCCCTGAGTCCAACCATCCCCACACCAATCAAAAACCACAAAATAACCCCCTCCCTGCTGCCACTTGAGCAGGGCGTGAAGCACCATGGCTACACGGTTCTTCAACACCTCCAGGGATGGGGACTCTACCACCTCCAGCCCAGTGCTTCCATATTCTTTCTGGAAAGAAGTTCTACCTAAGATCCAATCTAGCCCTCCCCTGCCTCAAGTGCAGACCGTTGCCCCTGCTTCTGTCAGCAGTCACCAAGGAGAAAAGGTCAACAGCCACTGCTCTAAAACCTCCCTTCAGGGGGTTGGAGAGGGCATTGAGGTTCACCCTCAGCCTCCTCCAAACTGACCCTGCCCAGCTCCCTCAGCCTCTCCTCAGACAACTGGTTCTCTGAACCCCTCAGGACACAGCTCTGCTCTGGATACATTCCAGCATCTCTATGACTTTCCTATCATGAGGGGCCCAGAAATGAACACAGTACCTGAGATGAGACCTCACAAAGGCTGAGTACAAGGGCATGATAACCTCCCTTCTCCTGCTGACCGCAGTCTCCTTTGTCCTCATCATGACTCGAATGTTTTCAAGCTATTTCACCTAGGAGTGACATCTGCCTTCTGAGCACTGGTTTAATTCCATGGCATGCAATGCAGGCTGCATGGGTTAACCTGAAGGAGTAGTGTGCCTTTTACCTAGACTTTATACAATGCTGAGGCATCATGGCCCTAGGAGTAAGCAAGAGGCATCAACTGTATCCTCATCTGTACTTCAGTAAGTGACTTTAAAAGGGTTATCCCATTTAATGTGCGTTAAGGAAAGTGAAACAGTGCAGTCAAAGTAAACTACCTCTTCTAAAAGCAATACATATTTAAAATGAAAGGTCTGACAGAGCGTATGGCTCTGAAGGGTGCTAACATCACGCAGAATGCTTTTCCAGTCTGCTCGAATGGGTAGTACCCAAGAGCTAATACCATCCCTTAGCTGCAGGCTGTCCTTCAAAACCATCTGGCCTCCCGCTCACCTGGCTGGCGAGTCTGTCCAGAGGGTCTAAAGACTGACAGATCCCATTTCTTGCTGAGTACCCATGGGTTTCTGGTATTAAATAACATTTGCATTTCTATATTTACCTCCTAAGGTTCTAACAAACACAACAGGAGAAACAGGCTAACGCCAAACAGCAGCGCTCGCACGTCGTCTTGCTTAGTGGGTGTGTGTATAATACAACGCTGGCACCACCGCGATCTATCGGCACGGAACACAAGCATCACTTTTGAGATGGAAAAGATAACGAACTAAGATTTTCTGAAAGAACGCCTCCACCCCACCACCTAAACCACCAGGCGGAAGCCCTGCTCTTGGAGAAATCCACATCTCAACCCTGTCAGCTGCAGCCTCAATCTAATTACTGAACAGCTGCGGAAAGGCAAGAAGGTCAGCATTTCATCTATAGGGTGGGTTTTTTTCTTTTCCTCTTCTCTAAACACATTTGCATTGATCTTCTGAAAAAGCATCTTCTCTTTTGTCCTCTGAATCGGTCTGAAGTGCTTCAGCGAGGACAACCGCTCTCCGGCTAACTTCTCTGATTCTTCTTGAACTACTGGATATTTTTAGTACCTTTATATCGAATGGCATTTTCTTTATGGCGTGTGTTTTAAGTGCTGTACGTTGCAGAGCCCGTGGTTTTAACAAGCCTAGGCGAGAGCGTTCAGAAGAGAAGGTATTTTACACAGCATAATCCCTAGTTCCATGTCACATGAAAATTTCAACAGCCGTTTTCTTTACCGAGGAGCCTGACTCTAGAGAGTGTGTATCTAGTCGGGGAGTCATACTCATCTCATAACTAAGAGATTTAATTACAACAATTCATCTTTATAGTCTTACCTGAAATTATGTTTTTCTCTTGCTGAGCTACAGACACCTTTTCCTAAGTGTGAGCGTGCTGTACCGACTGCTGAGCTCCGTTATCTCGAGTGCTACACTTTCACTGTGCTTTTCTTCTTGGTACCATTTTGGTGTGACTAATCCAGCAGCTGTGTGCAGAGCACGTCAGACTGCTCAGGCTACTGCATACACAGCTCTGCCAGGGTCTTGCTGTGGCTCTGTGCAGCTGAGACAAGCCTTCCTGTGTCAGGTAGGCATCAGTCGTACGTGACCTGAACAAAACACTCCGACTCCTATAATGAAAAGTGACATTACTAAATATCTTGTTACTACTTGAGGGGGAGGATGCTTTCATTCAGAAAGTCATGCCTTCAAAAATATGCATTCTATGAATTTTTGATGTTAAAAATGGAATTTATATAAATATATATATATATATATAAAGTCTTGGTTGTCCTACAACTTAATGCTTTAACCTAATTTAGCAAAGGATAATGTCAAGGTAATTAAAACTCGTCTCTTACACACTTTTAATTGTGTAAAATAAATGGTCACTTGCAGTTCCTCTTTTGAAGTATCTCAAATGAAGATAATATCCATCTACTTAGAATTTATACCTCTTCTATTTGATTCAATAGTGCTCTATCACGAGATGAGAAAGTGAAAAGGTGGGGTGCATTCTGTATTAAGAAGGGCTTGTGTGTTTCATTTCAGAGATGCTGCTGCTTTTAGTTTTCCAGAGACCTAACAGGAGGTAGTAAGGGTTTATTTTCTGTTTACTTTCAGAAAATTCATCAGGATAAATCTCACCCAATCCCTATAAAGTCAATAGGAAGTCTACTATTTCACTTGCAGTTACAGCAGCGCTTGCACTACTGTTATACAACCAAAGATCATAAATAGGAGAATTTAAATACAAGCAGTATTTGGAGATAAGTTGCTCAAGAACTATCGACCCAAGGTAAGAGAGCAATCCTCCTTGGCCAGCAATGTGTGCCTCGTGATAGCCAGAACTGAATGGCAGTGGGTGGGAAAGGGAGGCCTGATGAAAGGCAGAAGCACATCATACACCTCCTGACTTCTCACAATTGTCAGTGCAGAGATTTTAACTAGTTCTCATGAGAAAATGCCAATCATGGATATGAAAAGTGTTGGAAATTAAGAGATAAATGTGATCTGAATTGCAAAAAAACCCCACCCCCCTCAAAAAAACACCAAACCAACCCTAAAACTAAAGGAAAAAACAAGAAAGCAAGGAAAACTTTGTTGAGTCATCCAGCTGCTTCATGAGAAACTGAGTAATAGTTGTATTAATTTTGTCTTCTTTCATTCTAAAAATTGCCACAAGGTAGAAAGTAGGAAAATGTGCCAAGAAAACCCATCTGTGGGCTGCAGCTGCCTTCCTGCTGTCCCTCTCCCTGCCTGGGACACTACCCATCATCTCCCTCACTGCCCACTCCAACTGTTGAACCCCTCTGTTGCTGAAGGACTTCATCAAAAGGAAAGGGCTTTTTTCATGGTCTCAGGCAGTGGGGCCAGCTATGGCCGGGGAAGACAGCAGTAGGTTCCCCCCAGCTACCCTGTCCCACTAAACTGAAGGCATCAAGCAGAGCCTGAACAGATCCAGAGTCAGGCTGGGCAGGGACAGTCAGTCCTGCTGGTAGTCTCAAGGCCCAGCAGCACAGATGCCTGGCCATGCATGAAGGGCATTATACACAAAGAGTGTTTGTTAGGCAGTCCTGGCTGTCTCAGAAACTGGCCATTGTCCCTCAGGGATACAACACTTGCTACTGTTCACATCAGTGAGGGTCAGGAGGTCATCGTGTAGCTAATGGGTGCAACATACAAATCCTCTTCCTTTGACTGCAGGGTCTTCAGTCTAGAGAAGGGCAGGCTGAGAGGAGACCTCATTGCTCTCTACCACTACGTAAAAGGTTGTAAGGAGGCTGTTGCTGGCTGATCTGGTTCTCCCACATTACTAATGATAGGAAATGGCCTCAAGCTGCATCAGGAGAGGTTTAGATTGGATGTTAGGAAGAAGTTCTTTACGGAGAGACCAATGGGGCACGGGAACAGACGGCCCAGGGAGGTGGTGGAGTTGCTGTCTCTGGAGGTGTTTAAAAGGTGAGTAGCTAGAGCCCTTGAGGCCATGGTCTACAGGTTAGGAAGCTGTTGGGATGAGGGCTGGACTTGGTGATCCTGGAGGTCCTTTCCAGCCATGAGGATTCTTTGATTCTATGATTCAGTTGAAGAACTCAACACTGCAAGCACAAAACATTTGCAAACAATTGCAAAGCTCAGTAGTGTTAATAAACACCAGGTGGGCAGCACAGAGATGAAAACTGGGTGAAGATATAGTGGGTTGTATTGCCACGATACTGGGGAAGAGTGTGAAGTGAAGTGGAGGCCACATCATCCCATTTTTCTGCTCTTTGCCAAGGTTATACCAAGACAAAATGTTCTGTGCCATAGGAACAGTGGTTTGACCACAGCCCCTGTCATACACCTGGAGCAATGGCAGGTAACGGTATAAATGTTACCCCAATTCCATCCAGGTAAGAGTTTTGGAGCAGATTGCAGGGATAGAGTGACAGTTTTGTCCTTTCACCCTCTCTGGAAGGGACAACTCTTCTATTCATGATTGCTGGCCTTGGCCATGCCAAGTGTTTCCCCGGGTGATTAAGCTTATGGCTGTGATATTTTTAGAGCTATAGAGCAATCCTCCAGTCTGTGCTTTTATCGCCAGCTATCCAAAAGAATCGGTGATATTTGTGCCCCTGATTTGCTGCTCGTGGAAGCAGCCAGACTTACAGCGAAGTCTGCTCACGCACATGGTGTCAGACCTAGAGTCACAAGCCTCACTAAATGCGATGCTCACTACCAACATGACTTCTGTGGCTTTGGGATGGATAGTCCCACCAACACGTGCAGTTGAGTGGGTCAGTGTAGCAGTGGGACTGCCAGAAGCAGGGCAGGAAGGTGCTGTCTCAGAGGTAGCTCTATATGAGCCAATTCCCACAGAGTACGGTAACTTCCATCCTGGAGCACATAAAGCACTAAACTTTCCTACATCAAAGAGTGTGACTGACAAAAACAAAATCAAATCCAGAAACTGCCTGTGTAGATGTAAAACACTTTGACAAGAACAGATGAAAATCTGACTGGTTCCCGTGTAAAAATATCCCTTGAAAAGTACTGAAGCAGAAGAAGAGATTGCTGAAATCAAAGCTGCGTGAATTGCCCACCTCGCAGAGCTGACGAATCAATTACAATAAACCTATGCATGTCAATATTAATTAACCTAAGAAATGTTTATTATTTAATCCCGCTGATTCTCTGTTTCACTCCTATGCATCCACACGCTTGCACCTGATTTTGTGCTTAGCACTGCATCCAATTTAGCAGCGGCAGAGGTTTATGCTAGTTATTAATATAAGTTACCAGGATTTATCCGCAGTCAATATGTTTTATAGCTTAATTTTGCTGTTTGGATGCCATGGGGAGATCTTGACTTCTACATTCAGGTGGGAATAACTCAGCTGAGGGAAAGACAAGGACAATAGACGCAATGGGAAGAGGGGGAGGAAAACTAAAGGTCTTTATTAGATGTATGGGCTGAAGCTGCACAAAGGGGAGGGTTAGGTTGGATGTTAGGGAGCCCTTCCTCACAGAAAGGATGGTTGGACATTGGAATAGACAGCCCAGGGAGGTGGTGGTGGTCCCTGGAGGTGTTTAAGCAGAGACTGGCTGTGGCACTTAGTGCCCTGGTCTAGCTGATGTGGTGATGTCAGGTCATAGTCTGGACCTGATGATCTCAGAGGTCTTTTCCAGCCTCAATAATTCTGTGATTCTGTAATACAGTGATTAACGTCTAGGACATAACAATTGTTTTTGGAAAAAACTAAGAGAAAATTTGCAAGAAGAGAAGCTTTTTAGTTTTTAACAGTGCTCAGTTCAAAACCCAACTGTTTAAACAGCAGTGTACAGTGCTCCCTGTGAAGTATTGAGATTCCTGGAGCAAACCTTCCCAGATCCCAGTGCAAAGATGACCTTTTTTTACTGAAGGATTGTTTTGCTGTAATACCTAAATCTATGGAAGACACTTCAAATGAGCTTTGAAAAAAAACAAAGGAACCATCCAAAAGGGTAAAAATGTTAGTTGGTGCAAAGGCCACTTCAAAGGCATCACGGTACTTGCTCTGTGAGCAAAGCCAAAAGGGGTTAGCTTGATTCAGCTAAAGAGTAAAGGTTCTTTTGAAATGAAAACTACATCTTTTAAATATGAAAATCACAGCTCTATAATAGAAAATTATATATAGTAAATTAAACATAAAGCTATAGCAACTCAGCCCTGACAAAAATGTTGAGAAGCAAGCATCCCACTAACAGCAGAGAGCATAAAGAAACAATATTTTCAAAGAGGATGAAGCTTTTCGTTACGAGGAGCAGCAGATGACTCAGTAGGATGAGAATTAGTGGAAAAACAAATCAGCCAACAGGAGGGGTAACTGTTTGCAAAACAGTAAATGGATAGGTAATGTTTTTATTGTTCTAATAGGAGTAAGAGAAATGACACGAACAATATAAAACCAGGTATTGCTACCACATTTTCAACCACTTTTGATTCCAGATCTGGTAGTGCTCACAAAGGAAACTATAAATATTGCTATCAAAGTTTCTCAAGTGTCAGCTTGATGTTTCACAGCCTTCAGCAAACAAGAAACGGTGGTTGGGATGGGAAATGAAATCAAAACTGGAAAGAAACACTACACTACTGTGTTAATCTACAGTGCATTTTGGACTTGAATGTTCTATGTGATGAGGTCATCCTGCCTCAAAAAAGTCGTAAATAGTATTAAGCAAAGTAATTACAGAATTATTGAGGCTGGAAAAGACCTCTGAGCTCATCCAGCTCAGCCTGGGAGCTGACATCACCACAGCAGCCAGATCAGGGCACTAAGGGCCACATCCAGTCTGTCCTTCAACACTTCCAGGGATGGGGACTTCCCCACTGCCCTGGGCAGTCCATTCCAGTGTCTGATCACTCTTTCCTTGAGGAAGGGCTTCTTGACATCCAACCTGACCCTCCTCTGGCAGCTTCAGGGCCAGTCCTCTCACCTTATCACTAGTCACCTGGGAGAAGAGTCCAACCCCCACCTGACTACAACCTCCCTTCAGGTTGTTGTAAAGAGGGATAAGGTCCGCCCTGAGTCTTCTCCAGGATAAAACTCGCTGCTCCCTCAGTCTCTGGTCATCAGCCTTTCCCTCTAGTCTCTTCCCCAGCCTCATTGCTCTCCTCTGGACCTGCTCCAGTACCTTAAGATCTTTCTTGAAGTGCTACTGGTCAAATACAACATGTTTCCTCAGATTGATGGGAGAACGCTGAAGAGAGTTTATCTGTCTGGCATTTAAAAAGAGAAATAGATGTGAGAACTGTACAACTACCAGTAGTATAAGGACCAGTGTTTTCATTATAGAAGAATGAGGAGGCAGTCAGTGAATTTATGCTGTGGCATGTTCACACCAGATGCATGACAATAATTCATTCATTGCCTTAGGATGTTTTGAAGGCCGAAGTCAAAATTAGTTCCAAAAGATTAATTACATTCTTATTGGAAAGGCTCCTCCTTTGTATTAAACAATAATCTGACTGCAACTTCCCAGTGAGAAAATGCTTAAACCGCATGTGACTGAGATGTAAGGATGCACCGGAGAAAGAGATCAGTCTGCTCTACTCGTGTGTGGGGTAGAGAGAAACAAACGGGTTTGTATCACCCTCTCCTTTTCTTTTCAAGGTTGGAAGGATAGGTTAAGCAGAGCCATTTGATGGGGCAAAGCCATGCAGGGGAGAGAACAGGAAGGTGGGAAGGTCTTTTGCAGCCTCAATAATTCTGTGATTTCCTGAGGTTTCATCTGACAAAGAAAATTCATTTGTAGGTGGTGGCATGAGCCTCTGTTCTATCAGCAGCAAAGGAGTTAAACTGTTTTTAGCATGGCTGGGGGGTGTTTCGGTTGCTGTTTGAATCTTTCTTCAAGTCTATAGAGAAACATGCAAGTGCTGATGAGAGAGTATTGTATGCGACTGAAATGCTCCATGGTTAGAGCACTACAGCACAAACACATTCCAGGCTTCAGCTTTGTAAGGGTCCCAGCTTTTCCTGATGCAAATTTACAAACAAATTTGTCAAACTTTTGTTATCCGTAATCTGAAATTCAGATTTCTCAGATCCAACACTCTCTTTCTTCCTTCTTTATTTCTATTGTTAACTATTCTCTTGAAATAAGCAGCAACTTCGCCATGATTGCTACAGAAGATCTGCAACAGCCGAGAAGGCAACCTGCAGAAAATGAAACGTGGAGGATCAGCAATGAAGACTTACAAGAACATTCCTGTGTAACTTTGTTCTGTGAACCTAGGAGGAACATAACCACTGCTTCAAGGTGTAGTTTTGCCTTGCTTTCTCTTAAAAACGCCAGCTTGTTTCAAAGGACTGTGTTTTCCTTCTTGCAGGGGACATCAGGCTGTTCCTTATGAGAGCCACGGTGACTGTGCAGTGTTTCCTGAGAGCAGATGATTGTCCATGTGAAGCAGAAAGTCTTTGTTTTAGAGGTGGAGATAGATGAATTAGAACAAGAGAGAAAAAAGAAGGCAGAGGAGAGTGTCAGGATCTGAAATGAAGGCCATGTGATCTGAATGCTGATGAAGAGGCATTGACAATATGAAAGATCTCTCTGTCGTGCTCTCACCCTCTCATTTACAGTGTGTAAAATCTGTCCTGCTGACACTCTTGTGCTCTTTTTATACCACAAAACTGGAACAAAGAAAATCCACAATCAGTGGTGTTGACATAGCCCCTGTAATAAATATTTCCTAAGGGAAGGACTCAGCAGATGCCTCCCATTCTCTCCCCTCCCACTGTGACACTTCAGTCCATTGAACTTGACCTTATCAAGATTTGAGAACTCTTCTCTGAGCAGTTCAGGTTGATTACAGAACAGGGAGGTCTATGAGGCACTGATAATTCAGTCAGAGACTCAAATATATTTGATCATTTACCTGTATGTAATTTAACTGTATTCATAATCATAGAATCACTGACTCATAGATACATTTTGGCTGGAAGAGACATTCAAAACCATCAAGTCCAACCTTTTCCTGGCTCTAGCAGCACCACTAAGCCCTGTCCTCCAGTGCAACATCTACCCTTCTCTTCAACACCTCAAGGATGGGGACTCAACCCCCTCCCTGAGCAGGCTGTTCCAGTGCCTGACAACCCTTTCAGAAGAGCAATTCCTCCTGACATCCAACCTGAACCTCCCCTGGCGCAGCTTCAGGCCATTTCCCCTCATCCCATCACCAGCCACTGGGGAGAACAGGAGGAGGCAGAACAGCTTAGTTTGAATTTTTCAGAGACACATATGGTATGTTTCCCTGGCATTCAGTAATTCTTGGATGAGGCAAAGCCTGATTTACTGTGATGCTTGAATCAAAGCAGATATTTTACCTTGATACGTGTCCTTGTGCATAATGATGTGTTCAGCAAAAGGCATGAGTTACAAAAGAAACTGTTAAAGTTAACCCTAAACTATTAGGATCATTAGGAAATTCTAATCTTTGTTATTATTTGTTATTGAAGGCAGGTTATAAAACCCCAAACCATCAACCCAACACAGCTTCTTTGGATGAATTCCCATTCACATTTTCTGAACTGAATACCTGGAAGAAGGGAGGCCAGATTCAATTACTAGAGCTCAAAGGCAGAATGTCATCAAACTGGCTGCTGCTCTGTCCTCTGCATCGAATGACAGCGGTGATAATTACCATCCCTACCGGGCCAAAGCCACTTGATGGCAATATGCAATTCACCAAATACAAAGTGCCTAAAGGAAAAAAAACCCCATACAATCATTTTTAGATTCACCTAGAATCAGGGTTTAGGCCAAAACTTGGTTAACAAGCAGTGCATATGCTCAGAACGAGACAGTTTGGAATCCATTCCTCAATAATTTTGCTGTGTCTGGTCAGTGAGGTCACTCTGTCTCTCATCGTATTGTCATATGGAATGCTTCTTGCTGATACCCACAGCTACAATGGAAAAGGATTTAGCCTTGATGATAAATTGAAGGTTTGTAGATTGAGAGATTTTTTCAGATCGTTTATTTCCTTTCTCCTGTTTCATTTCCTTGCAGTTCTTCCCCACAGTGCCTTATCTCTCACGTATTTCTTTTCTGTGGGTTGATATTATTACCTGGAGTACTGTGTGCAGTTCTGGGTGCCTCGCTTCAAGAAAGAGATTGAGGGGCTGGAGTGGGTCCAGAGGAGCATTGAGACTGGGGAAGGGACTGGAGGGAAAGTCTGCTGAAGAGAGGCTGAGAGAGCTGGTGTTGTTTAGCCTGGAGAAGAGGAGACTCAGGGGGAACTTTATCCCTCTCTACAACTGCCTAAAGGGAAGTTGTAGACAGGTAGGAGTCATGCTCTTCTCACAGGCAACCTGTGACAGGACAAAAAGGCAGGGCCTGAAGCTTGGCCAGGGGAGGGTTAGCTTGGATATTAGGAAGCCCTTCCTCGTGGAAAGGGTGGTTAGACATAGGAATGGGTTGCCCAGGGAGGTGGTTGGATCCCCATCCCTGGAGGTGTTGAAGGCTGGGCTGGATGAATCTCTGGCCAGCCTGCTCTAGGGTGGGATGTCCCTGCCCATGGCAGAGTGGTGGAAACGTGGCAGGGGCACTGGACTAGATGATCTTTCAAGGTCCCTTCCAATCCCTAGTGATTCTATGATTCTGTATATATATAGTATTTTATTTATATAGCTTTAACATATAAAATATTTTAGACATAATATGTTATTGTATTTTTACATTAAATAGTCCTATATGAAATGAAAAGGTAGGTTCTCAAGAGAAAAACTGAACCATTCTTAAGCTACTCTTGGATTTTAAATTGAGGGGTGACTATCATTAATGAGAGTTAAAATATGAAGCTTCTTTGTCAGAGAAGCACAAATCGAACAGTTAAATTGCTTTTAAAAGATTTTTCCCAACAAGTAACAAGAAAAACTTGCAAAGTATTGCAATAAATTAAAACAGATCCTCTGCCACGGCAGTTTGTGATGTGAACTCTGCTAATTAGGGCAGAACTAATCTTCCAGAACTTTAGGCACTCTGAGTGTGATCATGATCCTGAGCTCATCATCCAGACTACCTTTGCAGGCACTGGGAAGAAACAGCAGCTGTTTTGAAGTGGTTTTATGTCATTCTAGTTATTTTTAAGTGATTCTCACCTTTACAGGACCTGTTTCACTGTTTCAAGTAAACAGGAAAGGGTATAAAAAAGTCTGGAAGTAGAAGGTATGGAACAAATGCCTGTGTGAGATAATTAATGTTGTTAATGTATAGAGAGGATGTAAATTAATAAGTAGAAATGTACTTTTACATTTAGGAAGGCATTAAACAAAAAAGATTTCAATAGCAGTAGCAAGAAAGACTAGTAAAATAAGAGGAGGTTATATGTACACGTGAAAAGAGTTACCCTGTATTCATCAAAGAATCATTGGAGCTCAAAGGGACCTCAAGAGATCATCAAGTCCAAACCCCACCAAAGCAGGTCTACCTAAAGCACATTACACAGGACTGCATCCAGGGGGGATTTGAGCATCTCCAATTTGAGCATCTCCAATTTGAGCATCTCCAATTTGAGCATCTCCATTTGAACTTCTACAGCCAGTCTGGGCAGCCTCTTCCACTGCTCTGTGACTCACAATGTAATCAAGTTTTTCCCTATTTCTAAATAAAACTCCTTGAGTTCCAGCTTGTGCCCAGTGCTCCTTGTCCTGTCACAGGATACAACTGAAAACAGTCTGGCATCACCCTCCCTACAGCCACCCTGAAAGAATTGAAAGGCATGGGTCAGATCTCCTCTCATTCTTCTCTTCTCAAGGTTAAACAGTCCCAGTTCTCTCAACCTCTCTTTGTAAGACAGATGCTCCAAGCCCCCAGTCATCTTTGTTGCCTTCTGCTGGCCTCTCTCCAGTAGTTCCTGGTTTCTCTTAAACTGAAGAGCTAGAACTGTACACAGTACTTCAGATGTGGCCTCACCAGAGCAGAGTAGAGGTGCGGGACAACCTTTCTAGACCTATTGGCCACATACTTCTTAAATGCACTCCAGAATACTATTGGCCTTCTTCATGACAAGGGCACACTGTCAGCCCATGGTCAACTGACTGTCCACCAGGTCTCTCAGATCTTTGCCTTCAAGGCTTCTCTCCAACATATCACCCCTATGCTATGCTGATGCCTGGGGTTGTTCCTCTCCAGGTGCAGGAACACTACACTTGCTCCTGTTGAACCTCATTAGGTTCCTCTCTAAGCAACTCTTCAGCTTGTCCAGGTCACACTGGAAGGCAGCACAGCTCTCTGGGCTGTTAGCTACTCCTCCCATCTTTGTATCTTTGTTGATGAATATGTTCAAGGTTGCCACCAGCCTTCACATCACTAACAAGTCCTTCTTTATCTGTCAATACAAGGCCCAGCAGTGCACTGCTCATTGTAGGTACACCCATCCACCTTGGGTCAGGCAGGCTGTAGTGAACACCCACAACAGGGTCACCTGTATTAGCCTGCCCATTGATTCTCACCCATAAGCTCTCAGCTGGTTCTTCACCCTGTCCTAAGCAGAGCTTGATGTATTCCAGGTGCTCTTTTACATAAAGAGCCACTCCACCGCCACCACACCCTAGCCACAGCCCATAATCACCGCGTGCTCTTCAGAACCACCAAGTGCTGGCAGGATGTGCAGCACTCAGCAGCACCGTGATGACTACAGAATCTGGTTTTGACTCAACAGAATCTATTACAAAGTGCTGAGCAAATGTTCAGTCTCTCCTCTGCATTGAAGGAGAATTTAGGACTTCAGTTTTGGAAACAGCACTCTCAACCTTGGCAGGCTCATGAGAGTTTACTCTTTAGCTTTGAGCTAAATGAGCTGGGAAAATGGGAAGCTACATTTAAGCCAGTGCCAGAGAAAAGATAACAAGTGTAAGGCTGCTTAAACTATGAGAGTGAGGTATCTTAGAAGGTCCTCTGCAGCCTGAGGTCGTGAATCAGTCCATCTGTGTAGATGAGCAGGTGTTCTGACAAGGCTGTAACACAGCCCAAGGAGCATGGCCATGAGCAGAAACCACAGCAAAGTGTTACTGGACTCTTCTTACTTCGCTACTCCAGGCTAAACAACCCCAGCTCCCTCAGCCTCTCTCATCAGACTTTCCCTCCAGTACCTTCCCCAGCCTTGTTGCTCCTCACTGGACCCACTCCAATCTCTTATTTGAAGTGAGGGCCCCAGAACTGCCCCCCAGTACCCAAGGTGAGGCCTCACCCATGAACATTGGGTCATAGAATGACCCATACTGAGGCAACTGCTGCTGTCTTTGTGAATGTCTTCACTCCCACATCCAGCTCTCTATAGTTAAAATGTACCTGAAAATTGTTCAGAGACCTCTTGTAGTCTAAATTTATTACTTTACATAACTATGATCTACTCCATCTACTTACAACAGCTAGGAGAGCTTCTGAATGGGAGAGGGGCTCGGGGTTAACCCCAGTATCCTTGCTTGTGCACCCAAGAGGATGAAAGAATTTGATGGCACCAGTGTAGAACCAAGTCCTCTTCACATCAGACAAATACTGACTAGGAAATCTGATCACGAGAAAAGGATTCATTCAAAGCATTATCACTTTCCAGCCAGCACAGTGTAGCTCAGGATGTTCTTGGCCCAGTTAAGCAGTCATGTCTGTCCTAGAGCAGTGGGAAGGCTTAAGCCAGAATGCATCTTCTCATTTTTATAATACTGAAAATCAGTCACACTTTGAAAAGAAGCAGCATTTGTTAAAAAGCTGCATTTGAACTACGGAGAAGAGAAGGCCTTTTAATCCTTCTTCATTGAATTATTAGCTAAGAACACACAACAAAGAGAAGACATAAAACATTCGCCAGCTTTTCTGTGATGCAGCAGGGTTGCCAAACTTCATACCAAATCCACTTCCAAACAATCCTCAGTAGAGCTCTTTTATTACCGCCCATCCCTGAGGACAAGGTAGCTGAGTGTAGGGTAGCTATATAGTAGCTCTCCCCAACTCAAGGTGTCTTTGGAATTTTCTTCCTCAAGACAACGAGGCCAGTTGGACCAGGGGATCAAGACAAAACCCATAGCTTCCTTCGGCTCCATGCTATAGATCTTCCTAGCCCCAGGATTTGTTCCACAGCCATTTAAATTAACATAGCATTAGAATATGACAGGATTATGTGCTATAGACTCATTAATACATTCCTCTGGTGCAATGGGAGACACGGAGTGCTTGAACATTCAACCACCCGAGGCATGTATTAACGAGGCTGACACCCCCTGCAATGTCTAGATACATTAAAATACGACTCTTATTGAAAATAACCTTGCCATTTACATGATGTTTCTTTCAAATGTACTGTGAAAATACTTATCTTTTCACTCTACCAAGCAATTCTCAGGTGATGGGAGAAGCAATACTCTTCACAAAGAGTAATCTCTTTGTGATGGGAGAAGAAACACTTGATGAAACAACACGCCCTTCTCTTCTGTCCTAATTTTATTGCCTCACTCCATGAATTTAGCAAAGCAAACGATGACACTTCAGGATTTAAAGTTGTCTCTCCTGATGCCTTTGCCTGCCTGCTGCATTCAACAGCCTTTCAAAGGCAGGCTGAGATGCTTTCAACCTTGTTTGTAGTGAGGCGGCTAGATGGAAATCTGAACGCTGTTCCCCATTCAGCTTCTAAACACAAACAGCTCTCTATCTGTGTTTGTAAACACAAAGAACTGTGAAATCAACTAGCCACCTCTGAAGATCTTGGAAGCCCACAGGCAGTGAAGCACGCAAAAAACTTGGAACCAAAAGATCCCAGCTGTAACCTGCACTTACCTACAGGTCATTAGGTGGCACTCTTCCCTCTGGTTTAACACAGACTCCAGCCGTGCAGAAAATGCAGCCTGGTGTTGGAGTAGCCATTGTTTCAAGGTATTAAGATACAAACCCGAGATTATGAAGATGTATAGTCACTAAAGACATCCAGCAGCTCTGTGTCCTTCTGGAACTCAGTGGCCCAGAACTGGAGACAAAACTCCAGATGCAGTCTCACTAGTGCAGAGTAGAGGGGTAGAAGAACCTCTCTTGATCTGCTAACCACACCTGACATAAATGCAAAGAGTCTCGGGTCATTAATACCTGAATTACCTTAAACTTCCATTTATATCTGAGGTCCATGAGGTTGGATGCAGAGGCAAAGGTAGAGAACTGTTTCTCATGGTAGCTTTTGGAGACTCAACTCTTGTACATTTAATGCTTGGCCATGAAGTGGATTTGAAGGGCAATACTGAGCATAGTTAGCCTGCTGAATATCAGAACTAAATACCAGGCCTAACCTTGTTCTCATAAATGGGAATGGAATGCTTTCCCTTTCAGAAGGAGATGAATCAAGACCACGCTGCTAATTCCATTTTAGCCTCAAGAAACATGGCACTGAAAGTTAGCCCTGAGCACTGCAGAGCTCCATTGTGTAGGCATAGGTGTTCAGAACACATGCACGTGTTCTTATATATTCTGACATAGGTGAGTTTATCATTAGTCTCACACCAAATGCTTGTAGACCTTTGAGACTTAAATTCTTTGCTTTCCCTTGGCAGGGAAATTTGCTCCTTAGTTTTGCATTTGTCACCCCTTGGTTGTGCTTTTACCACAATTTTTATCTCTCATCTAGTGATTAACTCCTCTTCATCTCTGCTTTTGACTTTGGCCCTGTTCAGGTATTATTCTTGCTGATCAGGTAATGAAAGCTCAGCTGTCAGCTTTTACAACGGGAACAGTGCTCTGCCTCTTGCATATTCTAGTGTCCTGTTTCAAAACAGACTTCCAGTAAGATGCTTTAGCTGTATTTTTCCTCATCTCTGTGAGTCAAGGAAACATTTCCACACACCTTTCTGACAAAAAATGCCTGCTACACACATACAAATACACTGGCTTAGAAGCAGTGCTTGCTGCTTTAAGAAAATCTAAGCTAAATACTTCATAAAGAATACAAATCTTAGTTACTGAGTAGGTAGCCATGATGTAAAAGTTTAATGTTAAAAGAAACAAACTGAAGAAATCTAAGAGCTAAAATAAGAGAGAAGGAGTCTTCCCTCACCCTGCTGCTAAATCAAAGGAAATACCTCTCCCATTACTCTAATCTGCACTCCGGTCACTCAGTGGGTAGTATTTCTCATCGCCTGATTTAACCTGCTGTGAACTAGGGAACAGTCGGGTTCATGTGCCAGCAGAGGAAATCTGGACAGAGGGTGACAAAATTTACTCAAGTTGTAAGCCAGCAAAAAGTAGAGAATTGCAGGAAAAGGTTTCAGTCCTCCGTGCTGCTCTCACATCACTAGTTCTGCCATTAATAGTTTCCTTTCTCTAGCACACTGGAAAAGGCAAGGCTCCCCCAATTGCACTAGACTGACTATCTAACAGGTACTTATTTCACAGCAGCCAGAAGCAGAAATCATTGCTACTTTTTCCCCAGAGGTTAAAGCACTCATCCCCCTGTCATTTTCCTCTTTCACTTGAGAAAATGCAGGCAAATGATAACACTGACCTATAAAATAGCACCCTAAAGAGGTGATAAAATGAGGCCAACCTGCTAGGTAAACATAAGCACTCTTTGCTTTATCTGGTGTCATAAGAGAAACAGGTGTTAAGAACCCTTCTGAACTGAGCTCCTCTGAAAGGCCTCAGAGGGAAAGCTAATTTAGCAAACCCAAAGTGGATTGAGTACGAGCTAGACAAGCCTGTGACAGCTGTGAAGACTGAATCATGTTTCCAGGCTCATGCAAAAGCAGAAATTGAAGCGTCTGGTAATGTTGAGGAAAACTTGAATATGTCAGGGTGACTGGTCAAAGCCTCTTCTTCCCTTGTGATATGAAGTGATAAGTGTTGTGCTGATGCCTGCTGGTGTCACAGATGGAGCATTTCTGTTTTACAGGTACAAATTATCTGTAAGCTCGGTCTAACTTGAGGATGCAGGTTTGCAATGGTTTCTACATCATGAGAACAGTGGATTCCTGCTATAATGGTCTATAATGTGTTCCTTTTGCAATAAAAAGCATTGTTTGGGGCAATATGTTTCACCTTCTGTATGATTATTTGTTAATATGAGCTGATCTGCCTCAGCGCAGCCAAGATTAAGTCCAGCCACTACTTTAAGCAAGGAATGCTCCCTGTGCCCTGCACTAGAGGAACTCGAGATGCTCTAATCTGTAATTACCATACCCTACTCTTGATGTCTAATGCCTCTGCTTAAAAAGAAAAGAAGTGACATGAGAAGCTCTGGTTTCCATATTAGTTTCGTAGTGATTAATTGTTCCTGTGTGACTTGGTCTGGGTGATTCTGCTATGACAGGGGGATTGGACTAGATGATATTCCGAGGTCCCTTCCCATCCCTAACGATTCTATTATTGTCTTCCTCATTTGTGTGAAGCACAGTGGCATCTCTTGCAGAAGACTGGGCAAAGTCTAGTTGCCTGAGATACTGATGAACTCAGCCTTTTTGTCAAAACTAACCCAAAAGATCTATTCTGGCTGACTCAACTAATAAAAAAAAGTACATACTCAGACTGCTCAAATACCATTGCACTAGGAGGTGATCACTACACGCCAAGAAAAAAGCATAAGTATGTTCAGCTAGGATACAGGAAGCCTAGATTCTTTCTTCAGTTTTGCTTAATTATTCATGTGTGTTTTCCTAATGAGCAGGACTAACCTCAAACCACTGCATCAAAGACACTGGCACCCCAGAACTCTGCATCACTAGTCCGGTTTGTACAGATTCAGAGTGTTTATTGAAGAGATGCTTCTTCTGGTGTCAGCGTACATAGTATTAATGTAATTAAACTGGGAATACCTTATGGGCCACAGTTTCAAAACTGAATTTCCAATATAATTTTTCAGCTGAGTCTTCTTTGTCTATTGAAGCCAAATCTATTAATAGATACTGACTTGCTTTTAATAGCAGAGCTCTGGAGATTAGTTAGCTGATACATCTATAGATACTGTTCTTAGGCATATAAATCCATGCACATATACATAGTTCTTCAATAATTCAATACAACGTGATGCTTGAACACATCTTTAATTGTAGAAAGATTGCTTGAACAATATCATGACAGAGTAATGAAGATGTGCTACTAGTGTGTCACCTTTAAATCTGCGTGTGGTTTCAGTTAGTAAAGTCTCCATCCCTATAGCAATGTCAAAATGTTGGTAGCTTCTTGAAAATCCATAAGTTCACTCTAGCTAGAATTTATCCCTCCACACCTATTGGGAACCAAGAACTCTTTGTCATGCATGTGACAACGAGGAATTTATCCCCAGGAGTCAGAAACCTTAGATATAAACCTTATAACACAATATGGATTGTGTTTCCTACTGTTTCTTCTTTTTCTTACTCTGTATTTATGCCATCAGCTTTGGTGGTGCTCAGGATTATGTTCACTAGTTGTGGCTGAGGAGCAATTCCACCTTAGGGTTAGAGTAAAAGAGTGTGGTTCACATTGACTATTAGCCCTTTTGCTCTCATCAGCTGAGCAAGTGGGTTGAGGCTTGAAAACCTTCCTTGCTATGGGCAGTTTCTTGAAAGAACCTTCATACATAATGAGTTTCAATGTTTAAGCAGTCTTCAACTATCTTTGACTTCTGACTGGAATTCTAGGAATTTACTGCCTTTCAAGTGCTCTAGGTGCTGATTTGGAACAACTTTTGCTCATCTGTGTTGGTTCAGTTAAGATGTTCAACAGAGTGCAGTAGCAGAGGAGAAACAGGCTCCTTTTAGCAGCTCTTACTTGGGAGATACATGGCCTCTTCAGAGTGAACTTGGCAGCTTGCATCTACTATAAAATGATTGTATTTAATGATTATGCTGAGACTAACTGAAGTCTTGGAAGCTTTCTGCTTTGCATTGAACCAGGGATGATTCCAACCATGAAAAATTGATCTGTAGAGATCCTGTACGTATTGTTAAAGCAAATGTAACCCAACAAGAAGCAAGGTTTAGATAAAGTACATAGACTGAGATTTATGAGATGGGAGAATCCTTTAAATTTCCGATGGAACAAAAGATATCCTTTACTTTCAGTGGTAAATGCTGGTTTTTTAAAAGCTGCAAGTATACAAACCCAGAGAAACTGCTTGTGCTATTTATTAAATTAGTAATCAAAGCAGATACACGGTGGGCTGAACGTGTGCATATGCAAACACACCACTGCAAAAGGGATTGATTATCGGTAAGCATTTGGACTGTATTTACTTCTTGCTAGCATACTGGTGCAAAAAATAATCTACTTGTAGGATAGGCTGGCATACGAGCACAACTCATAGAAGCATAGAATGTTTTCGTTTGGAAGGGACCCTTCAAAGTCTAGGTGATCCTGCTGTGGCAGGGAGATTGGACTAGGTGATCTTTCAAGGTCCCTTCCAATCCCTAATGATTGTATGATTCTATTGCTCATGTTTCCTCAGTGGCTTTGAACTGCTCACTACATTGCAGAAGAGAACAATCCTTCTGTTGCCTTAGTTTCTCAATTAACTTCCTGTTACATTGGCAAACTACAGAGGAAAAAAGGCAAAACACAGTAACAGCCACCAAAGCAACAGTGTCACCAGTGCTGTAGGCTGTGATTTTCACATTGTATTTGAAGAGTGCTTCAAAGTCACCCTTCTCTTTTGTGGATCTGGTATCTGCTACACTCTGATAAGTCCTAGTTTCTGAGGCCACTGCCAAGGTCTTAGCCATGTAAAAGAGAACAGGAAAAGGCAGCTGTTCCTTCATGCATCTCTACAGCACATTCTTTATTGCTTGAAAAATTCTGATCCAAAAGGTTATCTTTTAATTCTCTATAGAAATAAAATTGGAGGCTTTACGAAGCCCCTGTTTTATTTATCTAATGAAAAAGTTGGTTGGCTTTTCTAGCCCTTAAATACTGTTACAGAGAGTCCTTTTACCGGTAGCAGAGTGATTCTGCTGCCATGTCAGAAGTAAAAATAGAGATATCTTTTTTTCTCGTATCCTGAACAGCATTAGCCACATGCATGCACATGCAAAAGCATATTACTAAATATAGCTTGCTGGGTTTTTTCCCCCTACCTCTGTGTCTTAACTAGCAATCCTTCCAAATACGCTTCTCTCCATATTCTAGGTCAGCAAGAATCACTTTGCTTTGTTTTCTTTATTTGCAGCATCAGCCTAGGAAGGTGGTGGCTCACAAAACATACCGTGATTATATTCCACATCGCTTTCCTTGACTTCTTTAAGTTGTCAGGAGACAGTACTGTAAGGATTAAAATAACTTTTCCTAAAGTACATTAATATCTGACCTAAATCTTTCCCAAAGTTCAGAGGAGGTGCTCACAACGTGTATATGCAAAGCAGGAGTATTTAGGAGATGTAACTGATGTCAGACAGAAAACCTGAGACAGAAGACATGAGAACAGTGACTCATAATTTACCTAAGTGCTAATATCATCCGATTATTTGCCTTTCCCATATTCTTACATCTTTTACTGGAAATTCTTTGATGATAATTTATCAGTGTAGGCTGGGAATAGTCACATGTACACTACTACCTGTGTAGCCTAATATATGTTCCTAAAACATCTCATATGATAGAGTGAACAAAGCAAAGCATCTAGGAAAATCACAGCACAAAACTCAATGAAGTTAAACAGTATCTTCATGTTTAAGTAGCATCAGGTACCTTCTGAAATCTCTTTCTTTACACTCCATAGGATGACTAAGGCATTACCACCCTGACTATAACACATGGGTGATGTGTCTGACCTTAGAATGAAGATCTCTGTCATTCTTCCAGGGCCAGATCTAATGACCATTATTAAATGCAGCCAAATAATCATAGAACCATTAGGGAAGAGAAGGGACCTTGAAAGATCATCCAGTCCAATCCCCCTGCCACAGCAGGATCACCCAGACCCAGTGGCACAGGAACACAGCCAGGTGGGTCTGGAACGTCTCCAGAGAAGGAGACTCCACAACTCCCCTGGGCAGCCTGGTCCAGTGCTCCAGGACCCTCCCTGGGNGTTCCTCTTAACTTCCAGTCTCAAACTCCCCTCTTCCAGCTGGAAACCATTCCACCTACTCCTACCACTCCAAGCCCTTGGACACAGCCCCTCCCCACCTCTCCTGTAGGCCCCTTCAGGGACTNCTGCTTACCCTTCTGCGACACACTAGCATTACATGTCTATTCTTTTAAGTACAGGTTTTGTCTCTGTTCAAACAGGATGCTTTATAACTTTACAAGTTAACAAATCATCACAGCTGGAAGTGGATATCAATAGAAAGAGTATCTCACATACACTGATTGCAAGATAAAATATCATCATTAAGAGGTGGGAGACCGACACAGGAGTTGACTGATTAAAAGCAACAGACAAAACAGTATAATTGCATTCAATTAATTTCGCCAAATGAGCAGAAGTCAGTGGAAGTGGCCATTTAATGGAAACAATTCAGTACCCTAGAGATTAGAGTTAATTAAAAGTTTTTTTATACAATATCTTGTCCTGGGAGGGGGCAGAAAGAAAAAGATAATGCTTCTTATTCAAGTCTAAAATAATTTCTAGGCATCTAATTGATATTAACAGAATTTTTTTTCAATTTGTGAGTATGAAATGGCCTTGGCCTCTTGTAATTGCCTTGGGTTTTCAGACACGAGGCGTTCTTGCCGTTCACATTAACAGAGTGCTTCAGAAAAGGAAAATAGAAGTAGAAAAATCAACTTGCTGGATTATTTAGTAGCATAATCTCTCGATTAGTTGATAAAACCTATTCACAGCCATTCAATCAGATTTGAAAACTCTGCAGTTGCTGTGATCAACCCTCAGGACACTCACCCAAGGTGGTCCTTAGCTGATGGATCGTGAGAGTGCCAGAAGTCTGACAGAGAAGGCAATGGCAGAATCCATCTGCAGCCAGGCAGCTCCTAAGAGAGTTATTGTAACAGTTTGCATTGTCACCTTCCACTTTTACTTTTAAAGCTACTCAGGGCAGAGTGAGAAAACCCAGATTCCTCTTGTTTAATAGCAGTGTGATTTCAAGGGCAGATAAATGTTAGGCTATTTATTCTTCTGTCCTTTCTCATTCAATGCACAGTAGCTGTTTACAGAGTAGAAGCAGGATAGAAACATATAAATGACCCAGTAAAATGAAAACTATGCTGCTAAGTTTCTCTTGTCTTCTAAAACTGTATGGTGACGTCTGCATAATTCAATAACAGCCAAAGTGAAGACTTTCACAGTGTGGCTTAGCTGCTAAACAGAAATGAAATGGGCATTGCCAATACTTTGGAGGCTTATCTGTTTTCATTGTCACCGTGAATGCAAACATGAGAAGCTCAAATGTCTTTTTTTCTTCATAGAAAAAAGATGTGGACGACTTTTCTTTCTCTGTATAGAAGCTGTGTGGATATATTCTGTTATCAGAAGGCAAAACAGGATGTGTTCATAGGTTCATAGATTGCTAGAATGGTTCAGGCTGGAAGGGACCTTAAAGATCATCTAGTTCCAAACCTCCTGCCATGAGCATGGACACCCCCCACTAGACCAGGATGCTCAAACCACAGCCAATCTGGCCTTGAACACTTCCAGGGAGGGCGCAGCCACAATCTCCCTGGGCAACCTGGTCCAGTGTCTCAGCACCCTCGCTGTGAAGAGGTTCCTCTTAACTTCCAGTCTCAAACTCCCCTCTTCCAGCTGGAAACCATTCCACCTACTCCTACCACTCCAAGCCCTTGGACACAGCCCCTCCCCACCTCTCCTGTAGGCCCCTTCAGGGACTGGAAGGCTGCTCTAAGATCTCCCTGGAGCCTCCTCTTCCCCAGGCTGTACAGTCCCAACTCTCTCAGCCTGTCCCCATAGGAGAGGTGCACCAGTCCTCCACTCATCCTCTGTTATTCACCTACCCAATTTACAGTGAGAAACAACTCATTGTCACTCATTTGTGATGGTAATAATCATCGCTACTTAGTGCTGAAGTGCTGCTGTAATGAACACCTAGCGAAGAATTTTATTTGAGAGGAACTGTGACACAAATTAACGGCACAGTTCCAAGGATGCTGGATGTCAAAACAAGATTGTGTTTAGGTCAAGATGTATAATTCTTGACTTCACTGAGAAATCATCAATTCAAATTAAAGATTTAATGTATGCTAGTATGACTACACACAACTACTCTCCACCACTTAGGTTATTTCCCTTCCAGTGTCTCTTTAGTGGTGAATACTTTCACCGCCTTTTCAGTTTGATTTTTGAGGTCAGTTATTTTAGTTTGGTCCTCTTCAATCTATAACAAATCTCAGTTTTGACTGTAGGACCTTCCTTCACATTGATCTATTCCCAGCACTGTGTGTCTGTCCCCTAATGTTGTTGAATGTCTTCATCTGTTGCGTTCCGTTTCGTGTGACTAGGAGTTCCAGAGTAGATTTGTCATTCTACTGCCGTAGTAGGACTGATCCTATCCTGTGACTTTTACTACCATATTGACTTAGATTTTTTGGTATTTCTTAGATCATCTTTATGAACTGATTCTGCAGATGCTCGATGTCTTTGACACCAACCTTTCCATCTCTCAGGCCTGTAGTTGATTTTGTCTTTACCTGAAATTTGCTTTTGGGATATGAGAATCAAGTAGCTGTGATCCATCTGCTGTTAAGACTTCCATGATATTAAGTTACTCGTTTATACAAATGTGGTTTTGCTCTGTATGTGTTTCTGATGTCCAATACTTTCTTGACTTTACTGGTGTTTATGAAGGTTCTTCTGTAAGATATTGAAAAAGCCTCTCATCCTCATGAGACACCTGTTGAGTATCCATTTCTCTCCCCTCTCAGCACATATTGCTCTGAAACTATAGTTCCCGTGACAGCTGTAGAAGGGGTGTTCAACTTCAGTCCTTCTTCAGTTGAGATTGAATTCTGCCTGAATTACAGGCAATCAGCAATTTCCAGTGCACTTCTTCTAATGCACCCTGTGCCTGTTGCACCCCAAATAGCAGCTTGAAGATGCAATATTTTTCAGCACTCAGATGTGCTGCTTCAGTTTTCAGCACATACCAGGAGTGCCTTCTCTCTCACTCGCCTTCCCTCCAATCCTGACACTAATAATTTCCATCAAAAGGTGTCTGGAACAACAAGAATGCAGTTTTCCATTCATGACTGTGACAGAATCATAGCATCAGTAGGGATCGAAAGGGACCTTGAAAGATCATCCAGTCCAACCCTCCTGCCACAGCAGGATCACCCAGACCACATTGCACAAGAACATATTCAGGCAGGTCTTGAACATCTCCAGAGAAGGAGACTCCACAACTGCCCTGGGCAGCCTGTTGCAATGATCTGTTACCCTCACTGGGAAGAAGGAGTCAGGCTCTTCTCAAAGTCACCTGGTGACAGGATAAGAGGTAATGGGTGCCAGCTGGAACAGAGGAGGTTCCATAGAAATATCAGAAGGAATTTCTTCACAGTGAGGGTGATGGAGCATTGGAACAGGCTGCCCAGGAACAGCTGAAGACAGGTCAGTATTGACTGAATCATCTCTTCTCATGCTCCCCATCTTTCTCTGCATTTCTAAATGTTAAAGGTAGCAACTTGGTTTTGAACTTCGGGTGTTGAGTGCTTTCTGATGCTTGCTTTGTGAAACACAGAGCTGCTAAATTATACATTGCTTTATTTCATAGCTATTTGCATGGCAATTGGCATTGTGCAATGCATGAAAGACCAGTTCACCGAGCTGAAATCAGCGTGGTTCTGACATATTTTATTATTAAAATGATTTCTAAATGCCCTTTGTGTATTGGTGTAACAGCTTTATTCACAGAGACCATCTGAGGTTCTGCACTGCAATGGAAGCTGTGGCTTTGTTGCATCCTGCAAGATATTTCCCCTTAACCTTATCTTTCTTCATGGTGGCACTTAATCCAGCACAAAAAAGGGTGCAGACTCAAATCTCAACACTGCTGCTACCACATCCCTTCCCTTTCCATCTGAGAACTGAATACAGAAGAGCTCTATAAATCCTGACTTTGAGAAGAATCTCATAGCTTCTGAAGATTGGATGCAGTTCATGGATAACTGATTTTTTTCTCTATTAGTATTTGAAAGGTGTAGTTACTGACATAGGGGTAACGTCAGCTTGTGCAGTGGGATTTGTTTTGTATTTTAAAATGATTACAGCAGCTAAAGTGCTACATTTTTTTTTTTTGCTATTTTCCTTTTTCTGTAGTCAAAAAGATAAACACTGTGACTGAAATTAATCAGTTTGCTTTCTTAGGCTTCTATCTTAACGTGGAAGTGAACAAAGATGCTATATTTTTCCATTAGGTGCATGCAAGGAAGAAGAACCTGAGAACTGGGAATGAAAGGAAATCACCTTTCAGTTTCCTGTATACCTCCCTTGGATTCAAAACACTAAAGATCACATTCGAGTATTGGAAGGTGAGAGGAAAAAGCATTTCTGCAACTTGCTTTGCTACTGCTAACTCTGCTGGCTGGAGAAGTTGGTTTTCCCTTTTTCATTTGGTCTTCTGATTATTAAGTTCTCTTAAGCTGTGGAGCAGCCTTCCTGTTGACTTCCAGTCTCAACCTCCCCTCTTCTGAGCTGGACTCAGTTACAAGAAGGGGTCTCACAAGAGCAGAATAGAGGGGGAGGATCACCTCCTTTGACCTCCTGGTCCCGCTTCTCTTGCTGCAGCCCAGGATGCAGTTGGCTTTCTGGGCCGCAAGAGAACACTGCTGGCTCATATTGAGTTTTCCATGGACCAGCACCCCCAAGTCCTTCTCCTTTAGGCTGCTCTCAATCTGTTCCCCACCCAGCCTGTATCTGTGCCTGGGATTGCTTCGACTCAGGTGCAGGACCTTGTCCTTGGCCTTGTTAACTCTCATGAGGTTGGCACTGGCCCACCTCTCCAGCCTGTCCAGGTCCTTCTGGATGGTCTCCCTTCCCTCCAGTGTGTCCACCACACCACTCAGCTTGGAATTATTTATTGGTCTATCACAGTGCTGGGCAGCTTCAAAATTCTAGGCTCAGGACAGAATTGTCACGTGTAAGACTTCCAGTGCTTTTCTCTCCGTGTTTATGTCTTTCCATCTTCTGTAAACCCTCTCCCAGGTCTTTCGGGAGGAGGAATTGAAGGGAGACTTTGCAATTCTGGTAAAAGCTGTTGAATTTTCATCAAGCTGAAGCATTGGATCCTCCAGTACTGAATCTTTGTGTATTTGCCTAGATCAGTAAGCAGTTCTTCTGGCTCAATTCCCAGGCATGAGCTTTATTTTTCTGATCCCTTTATGAAAATGAAACTGCAGGTCTGGATCCTCAGGCTTTTGTGGAGCATGGTTGCTTGCCCCAGCAAACCGTACTTAATGTTGTTTATATAGATTCTCTTCAGTGATTCCATTCATAAGGATAGTCAGGATTTATAGCTTAGGAACAGGTTCACAACCTAAAGAGTATCCTGAAACATAATTACTTTCCCTGCTTTACCTTTACAGAGAGATATAACAGACTTCATAATTGAATAATTTGCTGGAGCTGTGCCACTAACTAAGTGGATTCTTCTCTTTTCTGAGTCCAAGTGATGGAAGGTGGTAGGTACATTTCTGCAGCACATAGCATGCAACTCAAAGTCAGCATCTTGTGTGCTGCCTCACACCTCTCTAAGGTGTAAGTAGTGTTTGTGAGTAGTTTTTTGCAGTCCAAAGTAGCTATGATAATGTGTGGCCAATGTGTGGCAGAGTGTTGAAACAAAAGGTACCAACATGCTATTAGAAAACAACCTAGAACAGAGAGGAATGAAGCAAATTAAGCTGGTGCACACTTGTCCACACAGAACTGCAATCCCTTTCATCCAACTCGTGATTGCTTTTCTTTGCACTATGTCCAGGCGTTGTCCTGCTGAGAGCTAGCTAGCTTTAAGCACAATTGTGCTCTGTGAATTTGTGAGCAGTAAGCTGTAGGAGTGATCAGCATTCCTCTTGTTCCTGATTTCAATGTAACCACTAAGCCTGTAATTCGTCTTAGTGCTGCAGCACGTTGTGATGGCAGCTGGCTCCTCAGGCATCAATGTATGTGTGCCACTGCCCTCTCTGGGGTCCTCGGATTCCCCAGGCCCCCTGATAGTAACTTACAGCCACTGTCTGCTCAGAGGAAAGGTGGAGTTTCTTCATGTGGAAACCAGAGCACAAAAAGAGAAGGCAATGTGCTAGACTCTACCTGTCACAGGAGCAGACAGATCCAGGGTGTGCCTCTAGAACTAACAACAGAAAAACACATCCACCCCTGAGGTGCAGGCACTGCCACAGTTAATCAGTACTTCTTCCTTGCCCAAAGCTTTCTCTCATACTCTGTTAGCCTCTCGGGTTTTTGTCGTATAATGAACTTCTGTTTCTTTCCTTTGCTTTTCTGCATTTTCTAGTGCCACTTCCTTTCCCTGTAGAGAAACCAGGGGAAAAACATCTCCCAGGTTAAGCTGACTCATTACTCCAAGCTATTTCTAGCGAACAGTGTTGCATTATTCTTGTCTGGCAGATATGGAGCACACCTATGACACAAGAAGATTGACATCCCTCTGAGATCCTCTGTGCTGTAGCAATATCTAGAACAGCATGGAGTGTCTATAAGGTGCTGGTAGGTGGGTTAGGCAAAATATCCAAGCTCCAAAAATTATGAAAATTGTAGTAAAAACAAAAATCGATGCTACAGAGGTCTTGGCAGGATGGGAACTTCTTCCATTTTCTCTAATGAAATACAAAGCTTAAATTCATAGAATCATTGAGGATCAGAAGGGACCTTGAAAGATCACCTAGTCCAATCCCCCTGCCACAGCAGGATCACCCAGACCAAGTCACACAGGAACACAGCCAGGCAGATCTTGAACGTCTCCAGAGAAGGAGACTCCACAGCCCCCCTGGGCAGCCTGTGCCAGTGCTCCGGGACCCTCCCTGGGAAGAATTCCTGCTGATATTGATAGGGAACCTCCTCTGTTCCAGCTTGCATCCAGTGTTCCTTGTCCTATCCTCAGATGACCTGGCTCCATCCTCCTGACACCCACCCCTTACATTTTTATAGACATGAATGAGGTCCCCCCTCAGCCTCCTCTTCTCCCAGCTCAAGAGATCCAGCTCCCTCAGCCCTTCCTCATCAGGGAACTGCTCTCCTTCCTTCATCATCTTTGTTGCTCTATGCTGGACACCCTCCAGCAGCTCTGTGTCCTTCTGGAAGTGAGGGGCCCAGAACTGGACAGAATAGTGAAGCTTTGTAAATTTGAATGCATCTCTGTGTCTGTGTTTCAATTTCTTTCATGTTTGATGAAATAATTGTTTTGTTTACTCAAGACAACATGTGAACGAGGCTCAGTGTCCCTCCTTATTTCTCCCACTAGCGTGTGACTCATTCCAGAGGCTCAGGAGCACATCTTTAAGGGCAACTCCTTGGCAGCACTGGTTTCAGATGAATCAACATCCTTGCTTGCTTGTGAGCGGATGCTTTGAAAACAAACCCTTTCAGAAAGGCTCATTTCCTACATGGGTGACAATTTCAAACCTATCGTTTTTCTCCCCAAGTTAAATGGGAACAGCATTTTGTCTCTCCTCACCACAAGTCGTGCTGCTCTCGTACTTCGGTTTTCATGTGAATAATATTTTGAATATTTCATGTGGATAATGTTGGATTGATTGAGCGCACTCTTTGTTTCCTAAATCTCAGGATGGCTGTCTTTCTGTGGTAACATAACCCTCTGATGTCGCTCTCTAAAGATAAAAATCGTATTGCTGTAATATGAGAAAATAGATGAAAAAAGTCCTTACGAGGTTTATTGATGACTAGCAAGCGGAGTGGTGTAGTTTTCTTTCTTTATCAGGTACAGAAAAAGATTTTCCCCAGAAATAATGCTCAAAAAATTCTTTTCTTCTCTGTGGGAAGAGAAAAACAGGAACAACAGCGAGAGCAACATAAAGGCTCGAAAGCAACTCATAGGAGATATTTACCAAATAGCCTTTGTGCTTGGAGAGTACCATTTTACTTAATATCTTGGTGACAAGGAAGAAAATAAAACCTTAGGGTATTTCCAAGCATCCTTAATGTTTTTTCTTGGTTGTCTCACACTTCCATGCTGAATGTATGGGTATGAGGTAGAAATTATGACTGACCAGATGTATTTCATAGAATCATAGAATCATCAGGGATCAGAAGGGATCTGGAAAGATCATCCAGCCCAATCCCCCTGCCACAGCAGGATCACCCAGATCACCCAGCCCAGGTGGGTTTCAAACATCTCCAGAGAAGGAGACTCTACAACCCCCCTGGGCAGCCCCATCCAGTGCCCCATCACACTCCCTGGGAAGAAGTTATAGAATCACAGAATCAGTCAGGGTTGGAATGGACCACAAGATCATCAAGTTTCAACCCCCTGCCATGGGCAGGGACACCCCTCTCTAGAGCAGGTTGGCCAGAGCCTCACCCAGCCTGGCCTTAAACACCTCCAGGGAGGGGGCCCCAACCACCTCCCTGGGCAACCCATTCCAGGCTCTCCCCACTCTGACGGTGAAGAACTTCCTCCTCACATCCAGTCTCAATCTCCCCATCTCCAGCTTTGCTCCATTGCCCCTGGTCCTGTCACTCCCTGCAATCCTAGAAAGCCCCTCCCCAGCTTTTTTGTAGCCCCTTCAGACACTGGAAGGCCACAATAATGTCACCTCAGAGCCTCCTCTTCTCCAGACTGAACAGCCCCAACTCTCTCAGTCTGGCTTCGTAGGAGAGGTTGTCCAGCCCTCAGATCATCCTCGTGGCCCTCCTCTGGACATGCTGCAGCACGTCCACATCTTTCTTGCAATAAGGGCTCCAGAACTGCATGCATACTCCAGGTGAGGGTGTCACCAGAGTGGAGGAGAGCGGGAGAATCACCTCCCTTGACCTGCTGGCCACACTTCTCCTGATGCAGCCCAGGATCCAGTTTCCCCTCTAGGCCACAAGTGCACACAGTGCAGAAGGATTTTCCAGACAAAAGAATTCCAAATGAGTGATAAAATTGTGTGGAAAAGGACAAATTTTGGAAGGACATCTATTCATTGACATTAATCTAGGGAGTTGTTAGACACCTAGGTATCTGAATAAACCCGGGAGTGGTAACTCTATTCTATCCTAAATTAACTTTGCAATTTTGAGAAGTAATCTCTGGCTACTCTGGGTAGCACTGACAAATTCATTTCACCAAACTTATATCCTGTAGTCAGCAAATCCCTGTTAAAATCTTTAATGTGTCTGAGAGGCCAGATACAGTGAGGCAGCAATACTCGGAGCAATTAAGTGAGTGAATCTTATTATTCTCTGACTGGAAATTAAATGCCAAGAGAGAGAATGGAAATGTATGATGAAGTCAGAAGCAAAACTATAAACAATTTGGCTGTGCCTGCACTAATATATTTGTCAGTGTGGTTTTAACAGCACTAGAGTTGTTTATGTTCAAATAAAACAAAAATATCCAGATATACCTGCAGGAAGTGAAGACAGCAATGAGGAGAGGCAGCTCTCTGAGACCCTGACTTAATGCTTGAGGGTTTAATGAGCAGCAGTTAAGACTTTATTTTAATTTGAAGAATCTGAAGATGGAAAGAAGTGTTTTTGAGCTTGTAGCTTTCGTGCTTTCAGGGGAAAACACAACTGTTAAAGCCACCAGAACAAGAAGGTAGTGCCCTCTAAAGCTGAAGGATTTTTGGAATACAAGTAGATTACCTAAATTGTAAACTTCTGCTTCCTTTGTGCTCTGCTCCATTCTAGAGCTGCCGTATTTCAGTTTGGCAGAGCTGTTTGTCACCCTGCAAAGGTCATAGAGCCCAATTTATTGAAAGATGTATGCACAAATCATTATCAAAAGGAGCCAATGTTGTCTGCTCTGCACCCCAGAGGCAAAGCTGAGGCTCCTGATGGTGAAAAGAACATATTATGGCACCCATGGGACAGCAAGTTCTTCTGCATTCGATCGAGTCAGGCACCAGGAGTTTCCCCAGCCCATACTTTAACATCTCTTTTTGCAACTAGAGGAGACTTTTCCTTTTCCTTTTTCATCTGCTAGAAGAACAGTGGGTAATACCCATAAAATCCAGCCAAGATCACCTGAGAAGATTAACGGCTACAAGGAAAAGTACTGACCAAAGTCAGTCATCCTGCAACCCTATTAAAACTGGTTCTAAAGATGAGGCTCATTGGAGCTCTTTGGGGAATTGGACTGGATGATCTTTCGAGGTCCCTTCCAATCCCTAAGGATTCTATGGTATTGTCTGAGTGCATCTCCTGCTTCAGTGTACCATCTTCCTTGAGCTGCAGACAGGACCATCTTCCTCCATTTCAGCACACCATGAAGATGCAGACAAACTACCCCTCTCCTCCATTCACCATGTTCCAAGAGCTGCTAGTGACAGCCCAGTCTAGTAATGCCATGCTTGATTTCTGATCCGAGACAAGACTCTCTCAACACAAAACAGGAAACTTCAGACTGCTAGTGTCATTTTTCCCTACCCAAATATGTTTTGGATTGCAAAGGCACCCCACTAGCTCAAATCTCACAGGTAGGTACAGCAGGAGAGCGCACTGAATTCCAAGCTGTTTATCACAAGTTGCCATAGCAACTCCCCAATCTCTCAAGCTAAGCAACCCACCCAAACTCAAAGCACAAGCACAACAACTTCGAAGGAAGAACTACTACTTGGAGAAGGGTACACAGGAGAAGAGGTTGTGGGCACACAAGAAATCCTGTAGAATTTCTGTAGATACACAAAGTCTCTAGTGGTGAGAACAATTAAACATTTAAATAAGGTAGTCACAGAACTGGTGGGATCTCTTTCCCTAGAAATATTCTACTTGCCTTGCCAGGGCCACAGGCACCATGATCTGAGACCTGCTGCTGTCAACAAATAACCAGACCAGGAGTTCTCTGACTTTCCCCACTGTCCTGTTCTATGTTGTTAGGGCTCAACATAAAGCTCTTGACATAGAAGATGAGGGTTAAAGAACCCTTTCTGCATCTTTAATCTACCAGAGGAAATATCAGATGATCGGGATTGATGACTTTTTGAAGTGTTCAGAAACTTTTCCAGTCTGAAACACACAGAACTTGCCTGGAGCCTCAGACCTGGGAAAAAAAAATGCCATGTTTATTAGTTTAAAATGTAATTTTTTCTTGTCACATCGAGATAAAATAATTGCTTGCACGTTTCCTGACTGCAAAGTGTTCAGTACTGTTCTCGCCCGACTCACTTGTTTGAGTCCATGTTAATGATTTGGCAATGATGACAGGACCATATACATCACCTGTTTGCAGGGTACGTAAAGCAATCTTTCCATACAACAAAAATATAGCAAGGGAGGTCCATTAGTTATGATTTTTATTGTTATTAGTTATTATTATAATTGTTCAATAATTATAAAATACAACTGTATATGATATAGTTGTAGACAGACTGGAGTGAGTCCAGAGGAGGCCACCAAAATGCTCAGGGGGAGGGAGCATCTCTCCCATGAGGACAGGCTGAGGGAGTTGGGGCTGTTCAGCCTGGAGATGAGAATGCTCTGAGGGGGCCTTCTTTGGACCTTCCAGTCCCTGAGGGGTGCTACATGAAGGCAGGGGAAGGTCTATTCCAAAGGGTTTGTATGGAGAGGACAAGGAGCACTGGGTTTCAGCTGGGAAAGGAGAGATTGAGGCTGGAGATTGGAAAAAAAAATATTCAATGTGAGGGTGGCTGATGGCTGGAATGAGCTGCCCGGGGAGGTGGTGAGGAGCCCTTCATTGGAGTCATGAAGGTCAGGCTTGATGAGGCTCTGAGCAACCTGCTCTAGATAGAGATGTCCCTGTTTGTGTAGGGAGGTTGGACTAGATGACCTCCAGAGTTTCCTTCCAACCTGGACCATTCTATGATTTTATGATTCTTGCTCTGTGCTGAGTTTATCAGGGTGGGTTGGTGACATTTGACATAAAGTAATCAATCTGTGAATTGATTTTGATCTTTTCTTTAAAACCAGTACCTTCACCTTTTTTCTTATTCCCAGGAGAAAAAGAACACTTTTTACCTCTACCTACTCCTTTTTCTTTTTTTTTTTGCAGTCCACAATTTGCTTTCTGAGCTGCAAGCACAAACTGTTGGCTCCTACTGAATCTTTCATCAGGACAGGGGGTAATGGTTTTAATCTACAAGAGGATCGATTTAGATTGGATATTAGATACAACTTTCTTACACTGAGAGTGTGAAGCACTGGGACATTCTTCCTAGGGAAGTGGTAGAAGCCCCATCTCCAGAGACATTCAGGGTCAGTCTGGATGAGGCTCTGGGCAAGATGCTGTGATTGCAGATGTTCCTGCTCACTGGAGGGGGGTTAGACTAGATAACCCTTAAACTTCCTTTACAAGCCAATGCTTTCTATGATTCTATAAGAAGGTGCTTTGACTTTTGGTTCTATGTATTAATAACCACTGCACTTAAAGTATGGAGCCTTAGTTTGAAAGGGAGAAACGCATCAAGAATGCAGGGCATAACCAGTGGTGTTTATTTAACAGAGCTTGATTGTACATCTACATCTGATTTTATATTTACAGTGACTGAAGAAAGTGAAAGAGACACATTTACTTACTGTCAGTTTGTTTTAGTAAATAACTAATCTCCAGAACCACCTTTTTTTTTTCACTCATTCTCATCGCAGTACCCATATTTCAAATGCATTTCATTTCCTGAGGCATAAAACTCACAATGTTTTGATGTTTACAAATGTCTTACTACAAGTTAACTAAGTGTTGGAGTCCCCATTCTCCACATGAAACAAATGATTCCAGAGTATAAACATCACAAGAATAACAAACAGTGCCCAAAGAGCAAAACACTCATGTACAAATAAGATTTGTCCAGATGCTGCCAAATCTGAAACCACAGGGGACTGGCTGAAATGCCAGCTGATGTTTGCTGCACCTGCCAATTGCCATCCGTGCAGCTGAATGCTGTGTTGTCTCATTTTGTCTGAAAGTTCCACAGTAGCCAGCTTTATTCTCCGGTGTGAGCAGGGTGATTCTCTGAATATGGCTTCTGACAGAAGATTATGCCCCCAACACACTTTGTTTAGCATTAGGTTTCCATCCATTGCACTGTTATTATAGAATCATAGAATCATGTAATCATTAGGGATTGGAAGGGACCTCAAAAGATCATCTAGTCCAATCCCCCTGCCACAGCAGGATCACTTCAACAAACACACAAAGTGCTCTAGAACATGCTGGTTTATTTTATCCACTTGGCTGGGCCAAGACAAGGGGACAGCAGGACAGCAGAGCGGAGCCCAAGGGCAGGGTATGGGAGGTGGATCATGGTGGCTTTGTGAACAGGCTAAAAGCTGCAATGCTCAGCTTTAGTTTGTGCAGTATTTTTGATTTTCAGAGTGGGTAAGATCCCTAAAACCCCTAAAGAATGCTGTTTTTCCACCTAAAAGGAGCTGCAAATGTGTCAGTTCTATTCAGTTTATTTTATGCAGAGAAGCAAACTTTCACGTCATCCTACCATGGACAGATTAAAGCTCTAAATTGGTGGACTGTAGCCCAGTCACTAAACCGCTGTGGTTAGGCAATAACCCGTTGCACATGCTGCTGTTTCATTGCTTATCTCCTTATCACGTTAACTTAATCAAAATGTCATAGCTGCTTTTCTCTCATGATCAAAGAGAGTGAATAAACCCAATAAAGTTATTATAGAAATAATTCTGTGATAATAGAGGTTAATCCACTTGAAAATAAATTGATACCACCTTGAAAATGAATAGACACAATTAAAATTGCAATTTATATACCTTTTTACAGAAGGTATTTAAATATGTGAGGGGTGGGTGTCAGGAGGTTGGAGCCAGGCTCTTCTCAAGGGCATCTGGGGATAGGACAAGGGGCACTGGGTGCCAGCTGGAACAGAGGAGGTTCCCTATCAATATCAGCAGGACATTCTTCCCAGGGAGGGTCCCGGAGCCCTGGACCAGGCTGCCCAGGGGGGTTGTGGAGTCTCCTTCTCTGGAGATGTTTCAGACCCGCCTGGCTGTGTTCCTGTGCGACTTGGTCTGGGTGATCCTGCTGTGGCAGGGGGATTGGACTGGATGATCTTCTGAGGTCCCTTCCAACCCCTAAGGATTCTATATATCTTGAAAGTTTCTTCCAAACTTAATAATAACATGATTCTGCAACTTAGATTACAGGGAAATTGTTTACCTGTTTGTATGACAAGGAGTTGCCAAGCATTTATCTTTGCCCCAGGTATACTTCAATTTTAGCAGTAGATGCCTTCACCTTAATCAAGGATCAATTTTTCTCAGAATGTTTCTAGAGAGGTGTTCTCCTGTTATCACTTCTAGTACTGTGTTAAGTTCTGGACCACTCACTCAAAGGATATTGAGGGGCTGGAATGTGTCCAGGGGAGAGAGGAGTCTGGAGAAAAAATTGTATGAGGAGAGGCTGAGAAAACTGGGGCTGTTTAATTTGGAGAGGAGGCTGAGGGGAGACATCAACTACAACCACCTGAAAGGATGTTGTAGACAGGAGGGTGTTGGCGTCTTCTTCCAATTGAATGACAGGACCAGAAGAAATGGTTTGAAGTTGCGGCAGGGCAGGTTTTGATTAGATATTAGGAAGAAATTCTTCTCTGAGAGAGCGGTCAGGCACTGGAACAGACTGCCCAGGAAGGTGGTTGAGTCACCAGCCCTAGAGGTGTTTCAGAAATGTACAGACATGGCACTTCAGGACATGGAGAGGTTGCAGGGGGTTATTCTGTGTTTTATCTGGTTGAGTGTGTTTGGTGCTGGTGTCTGATCATGGTTTGGGTTTTGTTGTTCATATGGTTGGACTTGGTGATCTGTTCCATCCATGAATATCCTGTGATTTTGTGATTCTCTGATCTTCCAACACTCCCTAGATTTTTCAGAGTTACTGTTAGAAGGGTAAATGCGGGAGATGAATATGTAGGTGCTTAAGGGTTCCTTAGAATTTGCATATAGGTCACACAGGATTTGCTAAGGAAAGTTTGAAAAGGTAGTAGGAGAGCAGAGTTTTGCGCTGATTCACTAAGACAGATATGAAAGGTAACTCAACATTGTTGGGAATTCAGTAGAGCCAGACACACACCTACTGTGAAAATTAATGAAGATGGGTTTAGCATTTCCATGCATTCCTTCATGAGTCTGTACTACTTTTCCCCTTAGTAAGAGAGAAATAATTTCTGTGTCATAGGAAAGCAGTCAAAGTGTCCTAGGAAGCAGCAGCTAGTTCAGCAGCTTTATGGGATCCCTGTGAATAAGCGGTGGTGCCTCAGTCTGATTCTCTCCTTCTCGGATTTCCTTTGTGCTCACTCAAAAAGAATTGTGTTGCTGCACTGAATATTGAAGAGTAATTGAAAAAGACTTCTTTTTCCACATATAAAATCAAGTGCTAGATGTACTAGTAAGTTCTCCTTATTTCCCTTCCAAGAGGGAAACAAGATAAAGACATTTTCCACTCTTTCTTCTTGAAAAAGATTCTAGATAGTCAATGCTGAATCTATGTATTTAATCTGTTTTAGTGTTTTTTTTTTTTCCGAAGATTGTGTATAGGTGAATATCCAGGCATAGAATCTTAGAATCATTAGGGATTGGAAAGGACCTTGAAAGATCACCTAGTCCAATCCCCCTGCCACAGCAGGACCACTTAGACCAAGTCGCACAGGAAAATACCCAGGAGGGTCTTGAACATCTCCAGAGAAGGAGACTCCACAACCCTCCTGGGCAGACTGTTCCAATGCTGCTCTACTCTCAATGTGAAGTTCCTTCTGATATTGATATTCCAGCAGGCACTCACTGCCCCTTGTCCTGTCACCAGATACCTTGAGAAGAGCCTGGCTCCATCCTCCTGATACCCACCCCTCACAGATTTATAGACATGAATGAGGTCCCCCCTCAGCCTCCTCTTCTCCAAGCTCAAGACACCCAGCTCCCCCAGCCTTTCCTCATAAGGGACGGACATACACTACTTGTTTGTCTCTCATAATGAACACAGGTGAATCATTTATCTTTTATGAATGCAATTCTCTATTTAATGGTTTTCTATCACCATGTCTCAATTTGTTTCCACATAGCGGAAAGACAGAAGAATCATATTAATGAAAACAAGTTGTGCAGTGCTGCACTTCATTGCTACTCTTTAGAAATAGGTTTAGGGAAAATGAATTGAAGGTTTAAGGGAGAAATGAGCAACTATGTATGATTAAAATTTCTTGGATAAGCTGTTCATATTTTCTGTGCTCTTTGAATTCACCTCTAGTGCTGCAAGATCCAACCATATACTCAGAAGGATTCAGCTTCCTCCATCCAGTACTGAGCTCATCATGTCATTTCACGAGTCTGGAAAATCTCCCCAGTTACACATTCCCCTTCTTTTCTAACTCATACAGCCGCGGTTAGGCTGGCTCCACTTATTCCTTGAGAACTGACTCTTCTCACTTCTCTCCCCCTCTTCCTGCTGAAATGGCTGTGCATGATTTCTATTTATCAGCTGGGAAAAGGAATCGGAAATACCTCTGTGACACTTATTCACACATGATCAGCATGATCGCTCCTGAAGCAGTACCAAGTGTCTGCTTCCTACTGAGGACCAAGAATTGGATATGCAAAACTATGTGGCTATCAAGCTCACACAGTAATCAGTTTGTAATCCTACATTGTTCTTAGGATTACAAATACATGACCCAAATATCTTTAGTTTATCATAGAATCATAGATTCATTAGAATCATAGAATCATTAGGGATTGGAAGGGACCTCGAAAGATCACCTAGTCCAATCCCCGTGCCACAGCAGGATCACCCAGACCAAGTCACCAATACTTTATCAATATATTTATATTTTATTATAGTTTATACTTCATCAATATTTAGATTTCTACTGAAATTGCTGTGTAAACACTGCAGGATCTTAATTTCTTCACAATAAAGATAAAAATATTAAGCAAGAGATGTAGAAAGGGTAAAGTCCGTGTCTGAATGACATTCATGAGAACTAAACCACATTGACAGTCGTGCAGTGTAAGTAGATCTGAAAGAAATCTGTGCTTTTCAGAAGCAGAGCTCTGAATTTGTTCCTGAATTATGTTGAGGTGAACAAGGTTTTCACAGGGGCCGTTTAGCCTGGAGAAGAGGAGATTCAGGAGGGGGGAACCTTCTCTCTCTCTCTAGCTACCTGAAGGGAAGTTATAAACAGGTAGGGACCAGGCTTTTCTCAGAGGCAGTTAGTGATAGGAGGGCATGGCCTGAAGCTGCCAAGGTTATGTTGGGTGTTAGGAAGCCCTTCCTCATGGAAGGGGTGCTCAGACACTGGAATGGATTTCCCAGGGAGGTGGTGGAGTCCCCATCCCTGGAGGCGTTGAAGGACAGCCTGGCTGTGGCCCTTAGTGCCCTGGTCTGGCTGATGTGGTGATGTCAGGTCCTGGTCTGGGCTGGCTGAGCTCAGAGGGCTTTTCCAGCCTCAATAATTCTGTGATCCTGTAATTCTGTGACAGTAGTGTACAAAAACACCACCATGAGCAGAATCCTTCACACGCAGGACATACCATTGCTGTTTTAGGAAGCCTAAAACTTTGTGTGATAAGTATGAAGTAATGTTGTAGAGTAGTCTGAAGAGAAAGTCTTGATTGATAGGGGAAACTGAGAAAGAGTTAAAGAATGCACATGTGAAGGTCAGAGGAAGGAAATTAGAATGCATGGAAGGAAAATGTCCTTGGATAGCACAGTGATGAAGCAACGTACTCAGGTGACAAGGCTGCATAGCTGATCATTACAGGGTCCGTTTTGTCTGGTATGATGTTAGTATAAAACCATAACAAATGCAGTAATATGTCCTAAGGAATGTTATGTCTGAAATAAATATTCAGCTGTCTTCTAACTTAGCTGCAGGTTATTATTCCACCCAAAATGATAGCACTGCAGTCAATTTTCAATGGACAGAGAAGTGATCATAATTTTACTCCCTGACCCCTGCTATGGGAAAGGTTTGCGAGTAGCACAAATAGTAATCTAACCACACTACTGAACAGTGGCTGAACTTCAAGAAACTCATTTTCTAACTGGATGTTTCTAAGCCTTTAAAATTACCTGGCTTCAAGGAAACAACAGCAAAAGTTTGCTTACATACAGTTTAAAGTGTATTAATCTGCACTACATCCTCCCCCTCTATTCTGCTCTCCTGAGACCCCATCTGCAGTACTGTGTCCAGTCTGGACCCCCCAACACAGGAAGGAGATTGAGATGTTGGAACGTGTCCAGAGGA
>VZRI01004970.1:0-16054 GCA_013397515.1 Upupa epops
TGCAGCCCCTTCTTGCGGCAATAGATTATTATCCTTCTAAAAATACAGCTTTCACTATCTGCATTTACCTCCTTTAATGAGATTGAAAATAAGACAAATAAAACCAGAATAGGATAGGATAGGATAGGATAGGATAGGATAGGATAGGATAGGATAGGATAGGATAGGATAGGATAGNAACCCATCTAGCCCACTTGCCTGACCACTCCAGAGCTGATCAAAAGTTAAAGCATGTTATTAAGGGCATTGTTTTAATGCTTCTTGGGCCTTCATCACCTCTCTAGGAAACCAGTGTTCCTGTTTCCAGTGTTTGACTGTGATTTTGGTGAAGAAATGGTTCTTAATGTTCCGCCTAAAACTCCCTTAATGCAGCCTTCAACCTTTCCCACACATCCTGTCATTGGATCCCAGAGAGAAGAGATCATCACCTCTCTCTTCACTTCTCTTCAAGAAAGTTTAGAGAGTCATGAGGTTACCCCTCAGTCTCCTTTTCTCCAAATTAGAGAAACCCAGAGTACTCAGTCGTTCTTAACAGGCAGGACATTCCTTAGAGCCCTTTCACCAACTTTGTTGCACTACGTTCACTGGAACAAACTGCCCAGAGATTTTTCTGGAATCTTGTTCTCTGGAGATACTCAAAATGCATCTGGACAAAATCCTGTCCAAGCTGTCCTAGCTGTTTTAGCAGGGGATTGCACTAGATGATGTAGTCAAGGACCCAAAGGTGCATTCCATGATTTTGTGACCTTCACATTTGTCTTAAATTATGGGCTCAGAACTGCACACAGGTTTCAGGGTGAGGCTGCACTAACACTGTGTGCAGCAGGACAATGTCCTATTGACTGGCTGTTAATGCTGTTTGATGCACCTCAGGATGTAGTTCTTGGCTGCCAGGTCATACTGCTGACTCATACTGAACTTAATGTCAACCACTACCTGTAGCTCCCTTTCTGCAGGGCTGCTCTCCAGCCATTCATCTCCTTGTTTGTGCTTGTTTCCAGCACTACTCCACCTCAGGTTGCTGAATCCAGCAATTTTTGCTGATTATAAGTGAACAAAACTCTGTGAGAGGCACTAGCCTTGGAGCCAGGTGTTGATGTTCTGGGTTGATCTTTTTCTTCCAGTGAAGTGTATTGAGGAGAACAATACCTGTGCTCCTGAATGCTTCAGTATTCTTCCAAGAGTTTTGAAACCTGTTTTGATTGAGCATGGTCTTGTTGAAATACCACTGGTACCCACATGAAAGAGCAGAAGTAGGTAATCACTCAAAGGCTGTGCTAACCTCATCAGCATTCTGGTGACATCCCTGATCTGTGCCCCAGGGTGGCAGCAAACTTCTCTGAAGAAGAGGATCTGTTTTGCAGATGGTTTAGATTATATGTGTTTTAATACATTTGTTCTTCAGTAATCCTAGCAGAATGATTCAGCAGCTAACATTTTCTTTACTGTTTTGATTCATGAAGCTCATGAACTACAAATTGTTGAAGGAGTAGAAGACTTCAAATATATCAATTTTTGATAAGATATGACAGACCTATTACTGTGCTCATCTTATCTCTGAATAAATGTATTGATATGCCAGAAAACTCATTGAATATTAAGAGAAGGAACACAAGCAAATACCATCTGTATCATCACTTTAAGTTTGAAGTTTACAGGTCACTTTTTATTTCAGTAAGATATAGCAATTTGCAAAAGCTGGCTTGCAATCTTGCTTTTAACCCAGTGCTGTTTTTTCCAAATAGAGCCAACATGGAAACATGACTCTTAATAATAAATGTATCATACTCACCAAAGAGTGTTCTTAATGTATGCCCCTTACCAAACTCTGGCATCTTAATATATCTGACTTGACTTAGCAGTGAAAGTTAACTCAGTCTTTGTTTTCCCTATATCCTTTCTATTGATCTTTGAAGATTTTGAACTCTATTTTAAATCAGAATTTTCAGTGAAAGAGCAGGGCAAGAGCCGGAGAGCAAATATGTAGTGACTATTAGAGGTTATTAATATTTAGGAGATAAGTGATCATCTGAGGACAAAGGCAAATAAATACAGCCCCTTTTCCTGTATGCCAGCTGCCCATGAACACTCTTTCAGTCTTCTTTTGCAGGACTATCAAGCTTATATACAAAGAAAATCAGCCTCTGAGTTACTTGAAATGGCTATTTTTAAAGGAATTCACCATTCACAATACATTTCACTCTAATTCACAAGGATGGACACAAAACTGTTGCAGAAAGGATATTGAGAATTTTATGGTACAAGTGTTGTGGAGAGTACCAAGAATATTAACACAAGAAAGTAACAACTGATAGCAGCAATAAAAATTATCAACATAGTTTTTTTCTCTCAACAACTTTTTTCTCTCCTCAACCAGGCAGATAACTGACATGAATCTGGGTACCATGTCTTACAAAAGAAAATGACAGTGTAGTTGTAAACATGTTAGAAATTGGTCCCTTCAGCTCCTCATTCAGCAATTCTGAATGCTACAGCTGTAGTGACAGAGAAAAGCATTTTGCTTGACTGTATTCACACAGAATAGCTAGTTATGTGAGCCACAGGTAGTTTTATTGTACGATAGATTGGATCACTGGTCGAAACAAGAAAGTAGTATGTGATGAAAAGCCTTGTTATGTGTGAGCATTCATAATAGTCTTGTCTCCCAAGAAAAAATGTTATTGACACAGAATCAGAAAGAAGTCTTACTTTCTATGATGTAGATTATCTTACTGAAATGTCTTGGAATATCAACACTCATTTGGGCACTACTTAACCTAAATTCTGTGCTTTTATAAGAAGAAAAGGCATCTGTCTTTCTCACAGGTCACTCCCCTTTCTCTAAGTCTTGAGTTACTTACTGATCAGTAGTACTACTGTCCATATAACCACAGGAAATAAAATTTTCTTACTGTAAATACAGTGGAAGCAATGAATTGTGATGCCTTGTGAAATATTTTACTCCTCCGTTAGGTTAGCTATTGAGATACAGATTCAGTCAAGTTCAGTAAGATGAATGACGATTTTCTGAAAACACAAAATTCTGCCAAATTCATATTGTGTTGAGAAAGAAATCTTTTTAATCCACAGAAAAAGGAATCCGTGTTTTAGCACTTACATGAGGCAGTAGTACTGCTATTGCACTGACTTGTTCTAAAATGGAATTTCAGGTATTGCTTTACTTGTATGTCCTTACAGAAAAACCACAAGCTGATGGTCTATTTCCAAGCCTAGAAAATCTGAACATCTGTTATAAAAATTCCATGTCTGATAATGTCTTCAGAAAGCTAGTAAATCTATTAGCTTGATTGTTGCATTCAAGCTGGGATATAAAAGGGAAATAATAGCTAAATTAATAAAAAAATCTTACCTGTAATTGGTAAAACACAGTTTATTGATGGGAGAATGCAGTACTGACTAAGTGCTCAGCACCATGCATGAAGGCTTGTGATGTTAAGAATAAGGATAAAGCATCGTAAAGGGAATATTTACCCAATTTACAGTTCTGGCACCCGTCTAAACACTGCATGCAATCTTCAGAGTCTGGATCTTCCACTTCACCTGCATTTTGAAAATCACCAATTTTTGGTTAATTCTATAGAATGGAAAGCCAACATTTGAAAGCACTCAGCAAAGTTCCTTGAAATATGTTTTATTCAAATCCAAAAAAGAGCAAGATTTGCTGCAATTTCTTGTTTATTTTTTTCTTGTGTAACCCCACTCAGTTTGATCAAAATAGTCCTATTTTTCATTAACATGATATCAGAGCTGGAGTTTAAGGACTTCAGGAGTGTACATTTCAAAGTGATTGTATATTTCAATATTGAGTCAAAGTCAGAATTTTTTAACAAATTAAACAGAATATTTGTTACCTCCTACTGAAGATTGCTTACCTTCTCTACAGCTATGCTTCTGACATATGTTTTGAGTAAGGTAGTAGCCTCTGAAACACCTTTTGCAGTGGCTGGAGTTCAGGCACACCTCACAGTGTCCAGAGCAAGCCAGACATTTGTGCTCAGAATGGTAATACCCTGATGGACAGCTCTCTCTGCACTCCCCATGATACAGGAAACGTTCGATCCCTCTCCTGTCTGTATAGGAAACAAATAGGAAAAATTTCAGCAAATAGGACATTTGGTTATAAGAAGCTTTATGAAGCAGGAGTGCTGCAGCTGTTCACACAATCACACAATGTTAAGGGTTAGAAGGGACCTTGAAAGATCACCTTGTCTGATGCTCCTGCCCGAGCAGATAGGGATTTATGTTGTTCATGAATTATTAAGCTTATGCAGTTTTATAACAGATTACCCAAAATGTGTGAAATTTCAGGTCCTCAAATCATCCACATTCCTGGATTCATGACATAAAGTCATGATAGTGAACCATCACTTTTATATCCACCAATCTAATAAATCTGAGAGATTTCCATAGCTGAGATACCTCATGGCGAACATGCATGTTCTGCATTGTACATACAAATGTAGAATTGCCATCAGGAAAGCAGAGCTTTGCACTTCATTTTTGTAAAGGATCCATCTCTGTCCATAACAGAAAATTGGTGACCCATTCACCAGGGTTTCTGAGGGAGCTGGCAGAAGTGCTCACCAAACATTTTCATGAAGAAAACCTCTCTACTCATGACTTGGATGGGTATGTGTACCCCTTGCTAGGTAAGAAGCTGGCTCGATGGCTGGGCCTAAAAATTGGTGGTGGAGAGTTAAATACAATTGGTGGCCACTCACAAGTGGAGTTCCCCAGGGCTCAGTATTTGGGCATGTAATCTTTAACATCTTTATCAGCAATCTGCATGAGGGAATGGAATGTATCTTCAGTAAGTTTTAAGACAACACCAAGCTGAGTAGGATTGCTCATTTGCTTGAAGGTAGGAAAGCTCTACAGAGGAAGAATTATATGGGTTGATGTTCAACAAGACTGAGTGGTAGGTCACAGAATCACAGAATTATTGAAGCTGGAACAGACTTCTGAGATCATCAAGGCCAATCTATGACCATGTTAGCTAGACCATGGCACTAAGTGCCACATCCAGTCTTTTCTAAAACACCTTTAGGGATGGAGACTCCTCTACCTCATGGTCTGTGTAACTGTCCCTTCCAGTCCCTTCCAGTGTCTCACCACCCTTTCCAATAGGAATTGCTTCCTAACATACAGCCTAAACCTCCCCTGGCACGGCTTCAGGCCATGCCCTCTCATTCTATCACTAGTTGCCTGGGAGAAGAGCCCGACCCTCACCTCTACAACTTCCCTTCAGGACGTTATAGAGAATAATGAGGTCGCCCATGAGTCTGCTCTTCTTCAGGCTAAACAACACCAGCTCCCTTGGCTTCTATTCATAAGATTTTCCCTCTGGTCCCTTCACCAGCCTTGTTGCTCTCCTCTGGACCCCCTCCAGTACCACAATGTATTCCTGCAAGCAAGGGCCCAGAACTGCACACATTGCTCAATGTGAGGTCTCACCAGTGCCCAGTTATAGGGGGAGAATTATGTCCCTAGTGCTGCTGGCCACACTATTCCTGATACAAGCCAGGATGCCATCGGCCTTTTGTGACACCTGGGCACACTGTTGGCTCGTATTTAGCTGGCTGCCAACCATTAGTCCCTGGTCCCTCTCTGTCAGGTGCTCTCTTCAGCCACTCATCCTCCAGTCTGTAGCTCTGCTGGGGGTTATTGTGGCTAAGGGTTAGGGCCCTGTACTTGTTCTTGCTAAATCTCATCTCACTCTGCCCATTGACCCATCCTGTCCAGATCTCTCTGCTGCATCATCTTCCCCTCCAACAGATGGACAGTCCTCCCCAACTTGGTGTCATCTGCGAATTTAGTAAGGGGAGATTTGAATCCCTCATCCACGTTATCAGTAAGGATGTTGAATAGAACTGGGCCCAGCATTGATCCCTGGGGGGACATGACTGATCACTGGACACAACTGGTTGCAGCACCATTCACAATCATTCCTTGTTCACAGTCATCCAGCCACTGTTTGTGTCTCAAAAACCCTATGCAGTGCTGCAGACCTGGGGAAGAGTGGCAGGAAAACTGCCCATTAGGTTATCCTACAGTGTAAATCACATATGTTATTATACTAAGTGTATTTGATTGCTATATTATATTTGATTGATCTATATTTAAATATAGATCAAGAATGTGCTTGCCATGATGTATGTTTTCAAATGGTAGAGAAAGCAGCTACAGTGGGGAAAAATTTCTGCCCCATGGCAGAAATAGTCAGACTTTGTTTCTTCTAATTTTCATATACGAATCTTTAGAATTACCTTTTCCAGCCTCCTCAGGTAGTCTTCACAGGATCATAGAACCCTTCAGTTATTGATACACAGAATTACAGAAACTTATAGGTGCTGTCCACTACAGGGATAGAGTAGGGGAACAATTATACAGACTTTTCTCTCATTTTGAACCTTATGTACCATCACCTACGCAGTCACATTTCCCACAGTGAGAAAGTTAATATTATCATCAGTATGATGGATTAATGCCAGTCATGCTAGCCACTGTATCTAGACACTTATTGCTAAATAGAGTTTGAGCCATTAATGAGTAGAACTGGTATGGAACTATCAGCTGAAGGTAAGAAGGCTGTGCATTCTGAAGGCTGCAAGTTATCAGAAAAAGCTTACTCTACAAAAAATTATCTTTATTAAATGAATTGAAAATTAAATACTAATTGTATGTAACAACCTTAAATTCTTTGTCTTTCAGGTGTTGGAGTGCTGAGGGAATAATTTTTAAAGTAGAACTTCAAAAGCAGAAGAGTTTCTTTTTGGAACAACCACAACTTTAACAATATTACCCTCTCTTTCAACCTAAGCTCAATAACAATGTGTGAAAGACAGGTTTCTGTGTGTTTGTGGTAAGCTTCTCTTTGCAGATGCATTTCTCCAGTAGTAGGGACAAAGTCGTGTTCAGTGAAATCAATCATGCTTCTTTCCTGGAGCACTTTGGCTCCTTGCTTGCTTATGTAAGTTTGATCCATTTTTTCGTAGCAGTATAGAGAGTGAGAGAATCACGAATGGAGCTTTCTTTTCCAAAGATGGTCTATGTTTTCTGTCCTACAATTCTGAGTTCTGTTAACGTAGTTCTGAGTCAAAATGCACAAAGGAAAACACATGAAAATGCAGGGGTGATGAAGAATTGTGTTTTCCTTTCTTTTTGAAAAAATTGAGTTCCAACTCTCTCCAGGGTTAAAATAAGACTGTGATGCAGGCCAGTAGCAAAAGCACTACTTTGTTTGCTCTAACAACTGGCCCTGAGAGCAGAGAGAAAAGGGAACTTCTAGGCCAAGGAAGGGTTAAAAACTGAGAGACAAAATCTTTCTTACCTGCTCCACAAGAGATGCATTTGTTAGGTTCACTTCCACTGCAGTCCAGGCAGGTATGATGGCACAAATGACATTGTCCTTTGAACTCAAACTTTCCTTTGGGGCATTGCATAACACAGCGACCATCATCAAAGACCCTTTTGAGGCAGGGAGAGGCAATTGGGCAACTACTTGCTTTCTTAAAATTTTAAGGAAATTAGCAAGAAGCCAAATATATTCTTAATTCTATTTACACAAGTTTCTGCACTTCTTCATTTTTCTGACCTCATTTGTAGCATTTACCGAGCAGAAAGTCAATCATGTTTTCATAGGTTCCTAGAAAGGTTCAGGTTGGAAGGGACCTTAAAAATCATCTAGTTCCAACTCCCTGCCATAAGCAGGGACACCCCCCACTAGACCAGGTTGCTCAAGGCCCCATACAATCTGGCCTTGAACACTTCGTGGGAGGGGGCAGCCACAATATCCCTGGGCAACCTGTTCCATTGTCTCCTGACTTCCAATCTACACCTCCCCAATTCCAGCTTCAAATCACTATCCCTGGTCCTACCATTACAAGCCTTTGGAAACAACCCTTCCCCAGCTTTCCTATAGGTACTGGAAGGCTGCTCTAAGATCTCCCCAGAGTCTCCTACTCTCCAGGCTGAACAGCCCCAACTCTCTCCAGATAGCTTTTTTTTTCAAGAGACTTTTCTGATAAACTTCTCCTTTTTGTCCTGTGCCTAGATGTCCTTCTATAGCAATACATTCAGTGGTCACAAGCAAGACTTGGTGTTTGTGAAGGAATGATCTGTCTGTTGAAATTTCCTGTTAGTTTTACTTCAAAGACTTCCTGTGAACAGAACATTGGCTTCACTAAAATGACCTTACACATAAAGTCAAGCATGTATCTGAATCTTGGCCTTTAGTAGCTGTATTTTTAGACTTGCTTATCTGAAAACACTTAGAAATTTTGCTGCTGAACTTTCTTCTTCTGTTGAGCAATATTTGCAACAGAAACCTTTTATATAATGAAATGTTATGGTCAACATTTCACTGCTGTCTAATGTATACAATTTTTAATTTGAGAGAAAAGTAGAAAAACATAACTGAAGATATGATTAGTAAAAGAATATAAACAATTTTTCTCAAGTCTGAAGCTGTTTTCAATATTAAGAAAAAAAAAGCAATAATAGATTGTAGTCTTCCACATGTAACTGCTTTGATCAATTTGGCATCTGATAACTTGGGTCCTGATTCCTAGAGAACATAAGCACACTGTTGAGATTTCTTAGTAGATTTTGAGACTATAAACTTGTCTACACACTTGGTGAATAGTAGACTTTATTAAGATTAAATTTCCTTAGAGCCAGACAAGAAATTCTGCCTTTAAAAATTTGAGTTGCTATGGTCATTGTGAGATGTATTTTGAAAGAAGGGGAAAAAATATTTGCAAAATTTAAAACAAATTTGTCAAATAATCTTGGAAACCATTTATAATTTGCCATGATTGGAAAAGTCTAGGCTTATGAAGTATGAAGATGGAAGAAAAGGCCATGGTCGAAACAGCTTTTCTGAAAAGGGAATCAGGGGAAAGCCTATACATGTACAATGACTATTTAGCAAAGATGTATCTCTGGAGTCTGACACTGAGACAGGCGCATGCAGACTGTAACTCATATAGCTATTACCAACACATTTAAGAACATTACTCAGCTCTTCATGAGGACTGCAGCCTCTTCTGTCTGTTTTCTGTGAAAGTGGGAAAATGTGACAGAAGTACTGGAGGAAGGTGAGCTATGTTTATGTGACATGCAACTCCTAGTGTGTTCTACTACACGTGCTGTCTCTAATGATAGTATTTTTACAAGCAATTCACACAGTGGTTAAGAATATTATTCTTGCTTTTCATTATTTTGACCCCAATGGAACAGAACAGCAGAACAGATCTTGTCACCAACCTTAGCAACTCAAACAGTAAATTAATGGATAAGGGATTTTGTGAAGAATAGTTTGGCTGACCAAAAAACCCGACAACTGTATAATTCATCCATTTCAAAGAAGACAGGTGTTTCCCAAGAGGAAAGCAGCATTGCTGAACTTTAGCCTATATTACCTAATGTCCACTCATTACTGTCTACAATAGACAGACAGACACCATGCGATTTAGGATTCTGTTTCAATTAAACATGCCTTTTTCAAGGGCCTATTGACTGTTGTCCATTGGAAGGATTTACTTTTTAACATTTGAGTGATATTTTTCTTTTGTTACTTACTACTTCTATCGCTATTTCCTACTCATTGTGTTAGTATGACTTATTTCTAACAGCTTTCATAATGTGCAGAAGGGTCACACAAAGTTTTTGTAAACCTCAGAACTGAAAACCACTAGAGGACTTGCTATGAGTGAGAGCCCACGATCCTTCCAGAAGGTCACAGAGATCTCATGACTACAAACAGTTAGATGTTTTTGCCTAGTTGTGTCATTCAGTACTTTCATTTATTTGTAAATACCTCTGTTTAAAGCTTATAAAATTCCTGAATAAAATACAGACAATTGCTGAATAAAATACAGAGAAATCCAGTCTGCAGTCCAAAATTCTACTCGGACTAACTGCAATAATGCCATTTCTGGCATAACACATGCTAATGAGATCGTTTCCTCAATTACGACTGTTTGGATTCTATTGTGCTTGTATTTGCATAGCCATCTCATAGATACTTGTAGGGTAAATTGCAGGACTGCTTGGGAATATATTGTGCTCTGCCTTAAAGGAACTGATTCTGACTTAATACCAATGTAAATTCCAATCCAGTTGCAATCTCTGCAACAGAACCAGAGAGTAAAGTTATTGGTACAATATGAATTCAGAAATAGTTGTCTCCTTGCTTATGTTCAAGGCCTGGACTTAAGCCAATGATTTGTAATGTTCTGTGGAAAAGACTCTTTCTAATACTGTTCAGTCCTTACAGCAGGTTAATCGTATCAGCTAAACTTAAAATGCCTCAGTTAGTGAATATCTCCCAAATTGTCTGATTTCTAATCATGATCCTATTCATGCCTTGTGCCAAACACCATATCTGTATCCAACTACAGATGCCCTAAAGCTTTTTTAAATTTGCAATTCTAGCAATTATGATTTTGAAGGGATAACAATGCAAGAAAGATTATTTCATATATCAAAAGGGTTTTTTTCTGTATCAGTTGGAATCATCAGCCTAAACAGCATCTGCCTGTTCATCTGTCTCGTTCTTATAACACTTCTTCTCTCACTTGCTCTGGTTTTGTTTGCCCTAATCACTATTAGCTTCTTGTGACGACTTTGCAAGCTAGTCCTTTAGACATTAGGGTCTTATCTCCAATTGATGATGCTGTGGTCTTTTTGCTGCACTGTGCTTAGAGACAATTACCTTGTGAGTGGGCAGTTAATGCAGTTGTCAGGCTCAGGTCCAATGCACCTCTGACAGGATACTTCACAGAGCTGACATTCTTGGGAATCATCAAGATATTCCCCTGGCAGAAGAAAAATCTGTTTATTTCATATCAACATCTCACAAAAAAAAAAAAAGAAGAGATGCACCAAGACAAGTAGGAAAATATAACGAGGATTAGATCTCGTTTGAATTGCTGAGATGAGCATATTTCCCTGGGTTATCAGGAAAACAAATGCTGTCTTCCTTGAGGAACCAGGATGAGCAGAATTAGCAGTTTCTAGCCCTTATTTTTAAAAGGGCTTATTTATTTACTTACTTTTATTTTAATGTAAACCTGACAGAAAGTGATACTTAATATTCGGGTTAATACTATACCTCTTGCTTCAGATTAAATAATGGGACTCAAGTAAATACTTGAGTCATGAAGAGTTCAAAAGCAGTGATACGTAGGAGTGTTGACTACATAACATTCTTTGGTGCAGCTTCAGAATGTCCCTAATTGCAAGTTGCAGCTCTTATGCAACTCTTATGGTTGTGTGGTAAGTTGTGTGAGTAGAAGGACCTGAGCAAGTTTCCACTAGTTGTGTTGGTGATTCCCAAACACCTAGCTGTAACGTCTGTTGTCCTCCTCCCAAGCCGCTGCTGGAAGACTCCACACTTAAAAAATCTAGGATGTCATTGAGGCTGAAAGAAAACTTGGTACTCAGAGTCTGTTTGGACTTGGAAAAAAATAATTTTGCATTATATGAATTCCTGTCTCAAAATTGAGATAAACGCTTCCAGATAATAAATACACTGCTACTACTTCTGTACTGCAGTGTGAAGTTTGTACCTTATTAATGTTAATATATGTCTATTTAATGTTAATTAAAATATTTATATGACCGGTACATTCTATACTTTGTAGTTCTCAGTGTAGAATTTAGTAAATAGCATGAATATTGTATCTGTGTGCAACATTGTGCAAGGACAGTAAATTACCAAGCATTTTTATAAAGGTCAAAATAGGGTATTTTATGTCAGTGTGTTATAGAAAAAAGGTTATTCTAACTGAGTCTATATATTTGAGATAATTGGCTGTTTCTTCATTTTCAAGTAATGGAAATGGTTGGGCAGACAGTCCTATATAATATATAAAACATGCAGTTTCTATGGATACTTCAATATGGAGAAAGTTTTTCCACTTGCATTGCTGCTGGGAAATCCAGATTTGGCAAACTTTAGGAGTCAAAATACAAATGTGGAATTACTTGGTTTTGGGTTTTAGTTGTAATGAGTTCCTTACATCAAAAAGCAAAGGCACTGTACAAACAACTCTTGCTGTCAGTGTAAAATGATGTAGGAAACATCTTCTAGAATACTGCAAATTATCTCTGTTTCTTTTGTTTTCTATTTCATATTAATTTGTATTAACAAAGCTGGTAATAGTTTAGACCTGTAGTTTGAGATATAAGGTAGGATAATACTTGTATGATAATTACCTATTTGGGTGTAAACAAGGGGATGGGAACACTATGATAGGGAATATCTAGCTAGCTCTGTCCATTTCGTGGTACCCAAAATGTAGGTAAAGATACGATTTTCATTTTATAAAGGTTTGTGTGTCTCCTGAGAAAGGAAAAAGGTAAAAGACAACAAAATTCAGTGATAGAAACTGCATAAAAAAATGAAGATAGTGTTTCTCAGAATCTGGTCTGGGAATCAGAGTTAACTGGGAAGAAATTTGGAAGTGGGTGCAAATGAATAGACTCTTGATGAGATTGAGGAAACAGAAATCTGTGTATGCATGAACATTCACAAACTTTTACAGTTCTCACCATCCAAAGAGCATTTCATATATATACATATGTATATGAAATATATATATATATTCACATGTATGTATGTAATCCCACACTTGTCCATACAGGCCAGACTTGAATTGTATACATTGCTGTAATTTCATGGAAGTGATGTAGCTTTTGTGAATGGCAACACCATATGATGGATTATTTTATTAAGGACTAATGATTAAATCACTATAAATTATATAGCTGTTTGACATAGAATTCATCAGAATTCTCAATTTATGCAGATACTACTGCTATAAAATGTTGTATTGATTATTAATTATCACCCTGCAGCATATTTATTATTCTCTCTTTCTAGAAAACAAAAGACCAGCATGCTATCCAGTAGCTTATCAGGGCTTTGATAGACCTGCCTAATGTATGCCTCTTGTGTCTGTCTGCTGCATGCTCAGAGGTTATACCATGGAACACCATGATATCAAATGCTTTGTGATATTCTAAAATATAACTTGATGGTACACATGTTTGGATAAGAAGCAAACATGAACAAATGTATTATCTGGAAGTCTCCTCTCTGTTGCAGGTCTCGTGGCTCATACTACTGGCTTTACCTCCCTGGGAAATCTGTCAGGGCAGTGTAACGAAGTAATTGTTTCTCTGGTGTTCTTTTGTGGCATTATTAGAAAATGTTTTTGTCTTTCTAGTCCTTCCCTTTATTTGCCTGCACAGCCTACATGCTTATTTATTGGACCTGAGCTACTAATTCATATACCTCAGCTATGCCCACTCCAATCCTGCCTGCTTGGTTTAATGTTTAGGTTTAAAAGGTGGGTTTTGTTTCTTTGTTATGCCTTTCATTGGAAGTGCTGTAATTAATTTCAGCTGTGCTGGATTAGTGCCAGGAACACCAGTTCTCTACTTGCTTCATCTTCTACACTGAAGCATTGTCAGACATACTATTGTTATGTAGTACATGTTAATTAAATACCATTTAGTGGGTATTCAGAGTTAACACTAAAACACAGTTTAAAAGACTTTTAAACTATTCCATGGTTCTTGCTGTTTGCAAGAGTTCCTTGTTGGGAGATATATGTGTTTGCAAATCTCAATAGGTAAGTACCAGCAACCAAATACTCAGCTTTCTCTTTTTTTCTTATTTTCTCTTCTATATTAAAATTTTTGTCAGGCCAACATACATAATGGGATAATACTCTCAGTAATGCATCTCAGAGATGTATTCAGTCAGACAGCATCTGTCAGACAACATCCAACTCTGTATAGTATCATATATATCCTTCATTTATTCATCAGTTCTGTTAGCTTTTCACTTTCTTTAAAAATCTTTGTCACTTTTTAAAAAAAAAAACATTTGTCACTTATTTTTAAAAAAAGGAGTAATGTTAACAGTTAAGGTCTCATACAGGAAGATTTTAATGTGTAATTTTTGGTGTCCCTAGTTTCATGGAGACTTTTAATTCCACATGTGGGCCATTGGATTGCGGGATGTATCATCAGCTGCATACTGGAACACTACCCTTAAGAGAAGTTCATATCAGTTGATGCAACACATTCTGAAGCAAGATAAAGAATATTATCTCTCATTTAGGAGGTCAGAAAATCAAATTGCAGTATGGTCAAGTCATGATATGATATGATATGATAGCAAACTAGAACCTGTCTCTCTCAAAGTCCCAATTTAGAGCATTACCACAGTTGGCAGGTCATTACTGTGTCTTTGCACAGGCCGTTTTAAGTGCATACACCTTATCTTGTCAATATTCCATAGAATCATAGAATCATCAGGGATCAGAAGGGACCTCAAAAGATCATCTAGTCCAATCCCCCTGCCACAGCAGGATCACCCAGACCAAGTCCAGGTGGGTTTCAAATGTCTCTAGAAAAGAAGACTCCACAAACCCCCCCAGGCAGCCCCCTGCAGTGTCCCATTACCTTCCTTGGGAAGAAGTTATAGAATTGGTCAGGTTGGAAGGTACCACAGGATCATCAGTTTCCAACCCCCCTGCCATGGGCTGGGACACTCCACCCTGGATCAGGCTGGCCAGAGCCTCATTTAGCTTGGCCTTAAAATCCTTCAGGGACAGGGCTCCAATCACCTTCCTGGGCAACCCATTCCAGGCTCTCACCACTCTCATGGTGAAGAACCTCCTCACATCAAGTCTAAATCTACCCATCTCCAGCTTTGCTCCATTCCCCCTGTCCTGTTGCTACCTGAGTTCCTAAAAGGCTGACAAGAGCCTCATCCATCCCATCCCTGGGCAACCCATTCCAGTCTCTCTACTGCTTTCCAAAAGTTGTGCATTCATTTACAATACATGGTGTTTCAGGAGGACAGCTAGATGAGGGTGGGAATATCATTGTAATTCCTGGAGATGCACAGTTTTATGTGCTGACAGTCATAAAAGAGTAGTGCCCCCATGAGACCTACTACAAATCATATGATACTTCTCCAATTTTCTTAATCAAAACACCACTTTATCTAGTTTTAAAATGTACATTGGTCAGTGAAGATAAAGAAACACTCATCAGAATTTTTTTTCACCAATCAGCACAGATAACAGAGATTTCATTCTAAGGGACTTCCCTACTTTCCCTGTGTTCAGCCTTGATATATTTTACTTTGGATAGCTTGTGGGGTCAGCTCCTTCAGTTGTCTTGAAGTATTTACCCACAAAGATTAAGTCCAGAAGGAACTTAGACTAACCGGCCTATAGCAAGCCATTAACATTCCCACTGAGGATTCCACTTAAAGTTATCCCTCAGTTTAACCCTATGCCCTGAAGTCTCATACATTACTGCTCTCTGAAAGAAATCTTTTTGTTGTCATAAAAATGTTAGGACATGGAGAATACAGCATTTCTTTTTCCCCAAAACGTTGAGCAGTCACACAGAATTCAAGCCCGGTTTCTTATTGTTTGCCTAGTTTCGGTTTTCAGTCTCCTGCTACTTATTTTTCTTTACCCAGATCACTGTATCACAGTATCTCAGTAATGATAAGGCTGGAAAAGATCTTGAAGATCATCCAGTCAAACCTAAAACCATCCAAGTAAACCTAAACATCTGACATCTAGATCGTGCCTCTCAGCACCTCAAGCAGCCTAACTTAAATACCCCCAGAGATGGTAACCCAACCAACTCTGTGGGCAGCCTCATCACTCTTTCAGTGAAAAACCTTTTCCTAATGTCAGGTCTAAACCTCCCCCGATGGAGCTTAAGACTGTGACCCCTTGTCCTGTCTCCAGTGTCTAGGGAGAAAAGACAGACCCCCACCTGACTACAACCACCTTTTAGGTAGTTATAGACACCGATAAGGTCACACCTGAGCCTCCTCTTTTGCACGGCTAAACAGACCCAGCTCCATCAACCTCTCCTCACAGGGCTTACCTTCCAGACCCCTTACCATTCTAGTTGCTCTTCTCTGGACTTGTTACAACACCTCAACATCCTTCCTAAACTGAGGGGCCCAGAACTGAACACAATACTC
>VZRI01004971.1:0-17620 GCA_013397515.1 Upupa epops
GCCATCTCTGGAGTTGTTCAAGGATGTTCAAGGATCCAGTTGTCTGGATGAAGTGCTGAGTGGCATGATCTAGATGTTAGGTTTAGTTGGTTGGTTTTAGGTTGGACTGGATGATCTTTAAGGTCTTTTCCAGCCTCATCGTTACTGTGATTACTGTGATTACTGTGAAAATATTTAACTGGACAAGAAGATACAGTTTAAGACCACTTTTGATATTTTAAATCAAGATGCATGATACCTGTATTCAAAATCCCATGGAAAGCAGAGAAAATATATATCTCAAGGGTTTTTTTGTACTAGTTAAAAAGCTCATAATTTCTCACATTTTTATTATAGGAGTCAGGAATGTGATAAAAAACCAAAAGTTTTTCCCCTTCTCTCTCTGATCCCATTATGTAAACCCTTTAAAAAGTTATGTTATTTGGAAATTGCTTTTAATTTTTAAATATATTTTGATATTTATATTATTTTTCCTCTATTAAATCTTCATGTAAATATTATCTTTATTAGAAAGTTTTGAGCAAAGCTTTTAAGTTATAAGGTTTAAATTTTATAGTCACTGTTCAAGAAAATACTTATGTCTTGGGTTGTGGAATATAAAATTTGTATTCTATTTTCATCTGTTGAAAGCAGTTGAGAAGCTATGTGGTTTTGTCTCTTGTAACTCCAGGGGGATGGGGGAGTGAATGCCTTTTTTACTGGCCCAATTGTTAAAACCAGGTGGGGCAATGTTTCTTAACAATCTTCTGCTGATGGACCATTAAGGCTCATATCATCCCATTGTGAGACGCTCCACTCAGGGGGGGGAGTTGACCATTTCCCACCTCCATAAAATAGGACTCAGGAACACTATAGGCTGGTGCTACTGGATTTTGCAGAGGAAAAGAGCTATATAGCTAACCTTGCTCCAAGCTGCCTGCCTCTGCCTGGCCCAGTTTCGAGGTCCCCCGGGCGAACCCAAACCACGAGGTCCCCCCCACGGTCCCCCAGGATTGCCGGGAACCCATGGCATCGACAGGAAAAGAGCTACATAGCTACCACTGAACCTTCCGAGGAGGAGCAGGCCCCTTTTTCTGCAGCATCACTGTTTTGACAGAGCCACATCCATCACTCTGGGAGAACTTCAGCCACCACCCTGACTAACAGGGTGTCAGGTTGACTCTGTCAGGGTCCCTAGGACCTTCTTTTGTCTGGTTGTTAGTGTGTACTATTGGTGTTTTTTACTGTTCTTAGTAAAGAATTGTTGTTCCTTTTCCCAAATCTTTTGCCTGAAAGCCCTTAAATTGAAAAATTTTAATATTCTGGAGGGAGGGGGTTGACAGTCTCCATCCCGAGGGAGACTCCAGATTTCCCTAACTAATAGCTGTCTTCCCAAACCGAGACAACTTACAAGCTATGCTGTTATTCACTTTTAGATATGAAAGGAAGAAGTTAAAATTACAAATCTAACAACTCATTTTCTCTAAATCCTACCAAGAGATCTGAGGAGGCTGCATGCTGCCTAAGAAATTTAAGAGTTACTCAGTTCCACACTTCTAAATAAAAATATTGCAAAATACAAATCTGAGATGGTTGAAACAGAGACATCTCAGAGTCAATCACAGAAGAGAAGGACTTTCATTTCTGGCAAAAATTACAATTATATTCAGTAATATAATCAAAAGCATTACATCTTCTCAATTTGAAGAGCAGGTTCAAGTAGTTAAACATAAGATCAATTTCACAGAAAATATGACCTTGAATGTTCAAATATGGCAGTAGTTTGTGCCTTCTATTAATGGAACATGGCACAAAATTCTCAAAAAGTACTTCATTCTATGTAGCAACACCCAGCTGCTGAAAATTTCATTCATGGAGTTCACAATATAATGAAGTGTTTCGTGATGGTCTTTGTCTTCTTTCAAGATAAATGACATGAGGGTTTTATATGGTGAGGCAGTCACAAGTCAAAGTTTCTCTTGCTTTTTACTTCTTAAGGAAGACCTAGTCTTACATGTAACAAAATAAATAATTCTAAAATTAATCTCTCTGACTTTCACTCAACAGTAGCAGATTAGGCTGTACTGCAAATGAGTTCTGAGTTCACCTAGGTTTTAATCTTCTGTTTCTGTTTAATATTCTCTTTCTAATCAAAACACAAAAACATTTCTGTGTCACTCTTCAAAACGTTGTTGCTTGTTTTGAAAACTGCTAGACAAAACTGCAAGCTAAATGTAGTTATTTTCTGAAAACAGAGGGTGTTTGGATCAGCAGGAGGGAGTTTGGAGTTTTGGTTTAGAGTTTCCACTCTCACTCCCCTACCCTGCTTGCTTTCATCCTTTGGATTCCATCTTCTCCTCTTCAATTAATCTTGGCTGTGTTATGGAGAGGATGTGTGTGGCACTGAGCTGTGCATGGCGGTCATCTTGCCCTGGAAATGTGGTCTGTCTCTAGCCAGTTTGGACTCTCTGAGATCAGTGGAAGAAAAGTTTCATTTGAATTCCATGCAAAGAATTCTCTCTTTGTTTGTGGCTGTAGAAAGCAGCATTTTGGAAATGGAGGGCTGGTGTGGGAGCACATGGAACATAGGGAATTTAAAATGCCTGCTCATGATGAGGGATATGAGGGTGAATTTTGTCATCATCAGAGTTTCCCCAGAAGCAGAAATAGCTGGAAGTCTCTTTTCTATTTATAGGGGTTAGACATTGAAGTTTTGGCTCAGTTATGTAGTTTTTGTATTCATTTCAGTATGTGTGTATGTCCTTTTGTGGGGAGATTTGTGGAAGGTGAATTAAATGTCCTGCTGCCTTTTGTCCCCAAATCAAGCTAGAGGGTTTTTTGCTGCAATTCATAAGTTTGGGTTTTTTTTTCCCCAAACCTTCCCTGTGTTGGTTTTTTTTGTTGTTTGTTTTCCTGCCTATTAGCACCTTAGATAACTTGGTTAAAGTTGTCATTCAAGTTTTTAAACCTTTGACACATTGGTTCTTATACAAATTGCTTGCAAAATGCAAACTAAAAAGAAGCATTCTGTCTTAAAGGCAGGTATCATTCCCATGCTGTTCATAATGGCATTGCACCACCATTCCAAAATTCTATGCAAGAAATAAAACAACTTATCTTCTTTCTAAAAGCTCTAACCACTACACATAACAGTCTTGCATTGCAGATACACTGTTTGTATATGTATTGCATAGAATACTTGAAGCAGAAAAAGGTAGAGCTAAGGAACTCATCAGGAAAAGAGCTGGACATCAGCACTCTGATAGAGACCATTCTCTCATCAGAGACCATTCCATGGGCAGCGCTAGGAAAAGGTTGGACAGCTAAAAACCAATAATACAGTTAGTAAAGTGCTCTGAGTCCACTAATGAAAGTCCTTCCTGCCCTGCAACTTATTTCAAAGGCACATATCCTCGTTGTATTATCATTTGCTATGTTTAGCCAAAGTGATGCAATGATGGCATGAACTCAGGGCAATACAAAAAGGACTTAAATATTTACCTTCAAGTGGAAACAGCAGTGGCGAATTAGGAGACACTGGAGTAATTCAGGTTTGTAAAAAGTCTTGCAGATACAGAAAGAGAGATGGATATTGGTGTTAATTTCACAACAGCTGCAATAAGTTTCTATTAGGCATCTGGTACAAAGAACTACACAAAACACTTTAAAGGAGAGATAACAAGAAAAAAAGCAATAAACAGGAAAAAGAAGGAGCAGGGGAGAGAATAAAAAGAAAAGGATCAGTTCAAATAATGCCTGCAATATCAAAATTGAAGCATTGCATTCCATACCATATTTGCAAGATATTAATCAGGTATTTTCCTAATGTACAATGGATGTGTTCTTTTCATGTTGCATCACTGCAAGTTGGACAACGACTCTAATTTTTAAGTGGGTTTTTTTTATTGAAAAATTATCCTTTAAATATCTGTAGGAGAACCATTTTGTTGTTTGATTGTTATTTGAATTGCGCTACCATTCTGAAATAACCAGCTCTGTAAATATGGAAAAACTAAAGTAGCAAGGATACTGTTTCCATTGCAAACATTGTTATAATTTCTTGTTTGGGTTTCTGTGGAGTTTGTTTTCCCCACAAAATACACTGAGTTTTCTGAAATAAAATAATTTTGAGCTATCATATTTGATTTATTTTTTTGAAAAATATATGAACTTTCAGGATCCTTTTTGTTTCATTTTCTTTAAATAAAATTTTAGCAAAGCCAGACTTGATTATGAGAGTGCCATGATAGTATACAATAGAAATTAAGTTTTTCAGCTTCCTCAATTAGAAAAAATATTATTATGACAAAAACTGTGTCAGTGTAATTTTTTCATTCCCTGTATATAGGAAAACCAAGGCTGTCAACATGTTCACAGGTTACCTCAAGTTCCTTCTTTCCCAGTTTCCACTGCTGCACCACACACTTTGCATGATGTACCATTAGTTGTTAACTTTCTTTAAAGAACACCTGATACAGAGCCATTAAAGGTAACAATGTAATTAGTACTGAAAACCTTCTTTGGAATTTAACTATAAGGTTTTCTTAATTTTCCCATCTTTACCTTCTCTGCTGTAGTTGAAATTACAGCATGAACTCAGATTTTTATAAAATTTTACAAATAAACATACGCTTTCCCTGTTATAACTTCAGTAGCTTACACAAGGTACTTTTCATTTTTAGTAAGGCTAATCATGTCATTTCTGCAATAGGAAAAATCAGGAATATAAACCAAAGCAGAAAGATAGTGTATGCCAGGTGTCTACAAAGACATTCAGCAAAGTTGCAACCCCTTGAACATTTAAGCACATTCTGTCCAAGCTGTCAGAGATCAGCGTCTATATGTATGCCTGGATCCAGCTGGGCAACAATTAAGAAAATGCATCTGAGCAGGCAAGGAGAGCATAAGCAACCATTGACTGTGTCCTAAAAAAGGTAAAAGGTAAAAAAAATGCAGTAAGCATAAAGCCCCTAACTTCTGAAAACAAACAAACATCATCATCCTCTTTTCCTTTTAGCATGTAAGATCCCATATGCCAAGTTCTACTGGAGATACTTAACATATTTTATTTACGGGAGATGTAACACCAGGAGAGAAACATTACTTGGAATAAATTTTTTTACTAATATAAAGATTTTTTCTAAACTGAGCATGTTTTTCTCAATATACCATGAGCTCTTGAAGCTACTATTCTTTATCAACCTCTTCTGAAACAACAGGATTTTGTTCCTGAAGTGAAAGATGTTCATCATTGACTACTGGTCTGAAAGTGCTGCCAAGAACACATAAATTCACTGAGCTATGAGGACAGGAGAAATCTGTCCTGAAGGACTCAAACAGCCTATTACCACTAAAAGCAATGTTTCTTTGATTGGCTGGGCTGGGTGCAGAGCAGAAGGAAGATGGGTGGGGAGGACACAGAACTGAAATTAAAACAATCCATTATACTGATTAATTTTTATTTGCAGAGTACAACTTTTTCTCATTTCAAGCATGTTCACATTCTCACTTTGTAGCATTTAACTTGTGTAATTAATAAGTGAACAATGAGAAAGAACTACACAAAATACTTACATATATAGGAGGAATAACAAGAAAAAAGGCTGATATACAGTTTTCAGGACATCAAAGTGATGTTTTCTTACAGATGCACAGCAGGTATTGCTTGAGGTAAGATATCTTTGCTTGTGCAACAGAAACTCATCCCAAATGTTTAAAAAAAAAGGACTGACTTGCAAATTAAAAACATATTTCATTCTAAAAAGTAATTATGTCCAATAAAAAGTGTTGAGACTAAGTATGTTGAGCTCTAAAGGTGAAAGTCCTTTAAGGAAAGGCTTACTAAAAATCAGTGACCTGAAATAAAACATGATAAAAGCTAGCTGTACTTTCTGTGATTAGCAGTAAAGTTACAAGTTTTAGGAATGATCTCCACAACTTTGTACTTTACATAGAACATATACAACAGCATTCAATTCTTCAAATACCTTTTTGCAGAATCCTCCAGAAATGCAGCTAATGACAACACAACAACTGATGACAGAGAACAGTCATCATTATTATATAGTACTTCAAAGCCAGGAAAAAGTGTATCTTAAATCGGATCACAGCTCTTGTACTGCACTGAAATTTTGCTGTCTCCTTCAACAAATATCCTATAGAAACATAAAGGGCAGTTGAGAATACCAAAAACTTGTCAAAGCTCCACCTGAGTATCTTCTGAAAAAGGGAATAACAGCCTGTACATAACATTAACCAGTTCTCTCAATATTAATAAAACTGAAAGTATTTGCTCACTTAATTAGTGTTAATGAAGCATCTATAAAAAGCTTAACAAAACACTAAGAAACTGTATTTACCAGATGGCTCATCTCTGAGCAGATAGATTTCTGTTATGTGCACATCATTTAACTCTATATTACTTAGAAGATTATATTGTTATTGCATCAAACTGAAGCTGTTAAAAGATCACCAATTTTTATTCCAGTGAAATAGGAGAGTACATTAAAGGAAATCCAATTAGAGTACCTTGAAGTAAACACTAATTTTTTAACCAAGCTGTTTAATAATTTGTCTCAAATATCCCAGCATGGGAAAAGTATTTCTTATACCTTGATATTTTTTCCACTTTTCTGAAAAATCAGCATCATTATTCTGTATCAAACAATAAAAATTCTAAACTCTTAATGCAAGCCTTCCAGCTAATTCTTACATTCTGCATAACTTCAGTACATTGCATATTAATAGTAGCAACAGCATTTCTGTGTATTTCTACAAAAGCCCATAGAAGACAACACTACCTTTTCTATATCTTTGCAAGATCAAGCCTGTTCCTCTCCATCTCTCTTTTTAATTTAAACTCAATATGTTGCTTTTTCTTTACCTCAGTAAGATGTCAGACCAAAAAGAAATGGTTCCTCCCCATAAAATACCTTATATTTAAAGTTACACTACAGTATCGAATCTGAATTCAAACTCTGCTTCTATGTAGTAATACTATGCAGTCTTTCTGCTTTGTTATAATGATTCTTTTTATTAAAATGTTGAACCATTTGCATACCAAACGAAAACATAGTTAACTTCCCTGACAGAGTTGAGGAAGTGTGAGAGACTCTGCTGAAATGATCAGAAGTGAACATCCTATTTAATGTAAATTTGCACTCAGAAACATAAAAGTCACTTGTATTTCACTTAAATCCTATTTATAAAATACAAGTTCTGCTTTGTCATTCCTTCTAGTTCCTTCATGTAGAACTTCAATGCAACTGTCACTACCAACATCTGGAAGTATGAAAAAAGAGGACCTATAACAAAAACAATCTGTAACAATTGAGTATGTGAAGAAATATATAGAATATAAATACTACTAAGAATGTGGCACATGTCTTACAATCATCCAGGTCTTTCTTTAAAAAGCTGATTTCTCTCTCAAAACTGGAAAACACAATACTTCAAAATTTGCACATATATATATCCTCGATGCAAACAAACACAATCTACTTAAGGCTTGTTATACAAAAATATGTGTTTTTTTTAAAAAAAAATAAACCAGAGCATTTCACATGTTTCTTTTTCCTTTTTCTCTCAGATTAATTCCTCACACTGATCCCTTTCAAGCATGCTGCTACAGAAGCATAACTTTAAATACTTTAGTTTTTAGGGTGCATTGCACGACACATTGCTTACTCCAATGCTTTCATTCTTTTGACAGAATACAAAAATTCCATGGAGCATAAGGCAAGTCAGAGTTTGTTGTGGTTTGGGAAGACAGGTGTCGGTAAGGGAGAGCTGGAGTCTCCCTTGGAATGGAGACTGTCAACCCCCCTCCCTCCAGAATATTATAATTTTGCAATTGAAGGGGCTTTCAGGCAAAAGATTTGGGAAAGGAACAACAATTCTTTACTAAGAACAGTAAGAAACACCAACAGTACACTCAAAACAACCAAACGAAAGAAGATCCCAGGGACCCCAACAGAGTCCACCCGACACCCTGTAAACAGGGTGATGGCTGCAGACGTCCTGGAGCGGTGGATGTGGCTCTCTTCTCCTTGGTACGGGCGCAGACGGAAGACCGCAGCAGGCAGGAGGCGGCAGGGAGCAGCTGAAAAGTGTCAGCTGTAGCCAGGAGCCGGGCAGCCACAGCAGCAGCTCTGTTCGGAGCGGGAAACAGTGGGGACTCCGGGGCAGGAGGCAGAAGGTCTCGGAGGGAGGCCGGATGCCGTGNCTCCCCCGCCCCCTCCTCCCACACCCATGCAAGAGATAAAACCACATATCCTCCCAACCGCTCCCAACAGATGAGAATAGAATACAAACTTATATTCCACAACCCAAGACAGAGTTCCAAAAAAAGTTACAGATGGTACACACTGGGCATAAAAGCACATCACACACACACCATTACTTTCTAAAAATAGAAGCATTTGAATAGAATTGGACTGCAGATGTTCTCCAGAAGAAATACAGTTAATGTGTCATTAGTTATAACCCACTGAGTCACACTGGAAATTCTGGATGCTGTTATAGTCCTGTCCCTGTCAGTGAAGCCAATCCATCCCGTTTTTATGTTTTAAGTTATTATTTCAGCAAAGAATTCTTTTCCATTTTTAGTAATACTATCATAAGCATATAATCTAGTATAACAGAGCATTATAGAAGAATAAAGCAACTAAATGGCAATCTGATTAGACTATGCAAGTTTTATACTTATCACAACTGTTTTTTTTAAATTCAATTTCAAAATCTTGTTTATAAATGCAAAATACAGCAGTGTGCTAGGCTATGAACTTACACTAACTTGAAAGGAGGTACATCTAAGGAATCTTGTGCAAATATGAACCGATATCACTCACCTACTCTTCTACTCCAAGAACTGCTACACAACAGAATCTGGATTGATCCCAAAGCAGAGCTGGTCACAATTTCAGTTTCTTAGATAAGTGGTCTTATCCTCTAATTTAATATTTTATAGCAGTATAATACAGAAGGACAAAGCATTCAAATTAAGTTCAGCCTGAGTTATTTATGAACTCTTTGCTGATGCTATTTTTTTATTTATATTACGATGGTTAAGGAAGCTGAGACTTCTGAATTTTCTTCAGTCTTTCAACAGCCTTTTATAGCCAAGACAACTTCAAGAAATGAGGGACATGCAGAATAGAAGGGATAACCTCTTCTCAGTGCAGGAATAATAGCAGAACTGTTACATCTTTTCTATGGCTTTGTCAGAGAATAGCTCACTTTGAAAGAAATGGGAAGGTAGAATCAGTAAAAAATACACCACAAAATAAAAAACAGACCACAAGCAGCATATTTGCTAGTGTGTCTTTGAAAATGAATCCATATCAGTAAAACACTTCATATAGGTCTTTAATATTTGTCATAACATTAAGTGTTGCAATACACCTAAAACACAGAGACTCTGATATATAAAAGCATAGGCAACATTGCGTCAACAGTGAAGAGTTCTTCTTTGTAAGATGGACATCATTAATCTCCATATTTTACTACAGATTTGTATCATGCATAAAAAAAAAAAAAGTCATAAGATCTAAGATCCCAGTGATAGTGAATCTTGTTAAAATCTCAGGAAGCTTAGAATTTGCTACTTCAGCTTCTAGAAATTAAATTCCCTGGATCAGCTTCCCATGTCCTCAAAAATCAGGCTCTTATTTCTGCAGCAGTTTATAACTGGTATTTTACAGAATCAAAAACCCCTAAACATACCATGCAACTTCAAAGCCAAGAGCAAGACAGATTTGCAAGCAGACAGGTATTTCCCAATGTAGCAGTAAGTCTCAGATGATAAAAGTCAGCAATTACAAAACAGAAAAAGGGAAGATTTTTCAATTTTTAGGTGGTGAAGGAGAACTCAAAGTATAAATGAACAATTCAGCTCCAGTTCAATAAAGCCAGCATGGCATCCTCAAAATTTTCAGCACAGTATTCTCATACCTCTGTCACTTTACAGGAATCTCTGATTAGTGTAATACATACTTTGTAGTAGTATCCTGAGGTCTTAGATGCTAGTCACCACATGTATACACAAAACAATACAAGAAAACAAACAATCTCAAAGTACTCTGGAGCACATGAAATCAAAATTCTACTTAATTTTAGGAGGGGTTAAATCTACAGAGATGCAACAGCATGTACTCATACATTTTTGGGAGCTGGGGTTGGTGAGGCAAGAGACCTTATATGGACAGAAGAACATGAGAACATTCGCCCTAAGACTAAATGTTGGAATGTGTTTTGCAGGAAAATAGGCATCTTGTGAGCCAGTCATATGAGATGTTAGTGTGACTTATTCTGGGATGGTTAAAACTGAAACTAAATATGTTTTCACAAGAAGCAATACTAAACTGCATGTCAGCAGAAAGATGGCCTTGTGTGCATTCTTCAGGTAAGGAGGAACAAATTATAAAGTGATTCTAGGTGCTTGCTTAGTGCTTGATTTAGCAAGGCTTCCAATTAACAATGAACACTTGTCACATGCTTCAGCAAGGCTTCCAATTCACAAATACATGAACACACACAGAAATAGTAAAACTGTATATAAAGGGCAGTTTTAGCGCAGTAAAATGTCTTTGCTTTGATTCATATTGGATTGTGTGGAGTCCAGTTTTACTTCTCCTCAATTAACCATGGTGATGAAATGTGTCTGAACTGCTGTAAAAGTATTAATTTATGCCAAATTCATTTGTTCTATTTCTAATTATTCTAAATTTCAGTTAGCAGACCATAGAAACTGGATACACCTCTTTCAAAGGAAGCTAAAATATACCCAAGATTTAAAACAGAAGTTTAACACAGATGGGAAAGAGTCAAAACAAAAAACAACCTATTAATCCCTGTGGGCTATGTTTTTTTAACAGTTAATATATAACAAGCTCTTCTCAACATGTGAAATACTGAGAAAACTGAAGAAAATGTTAAATTTTGAAATAGAAAAAATAAAATAGGCTATAGAAATGTCAAATATAGAGGATATAACAGAATCCCAGACTCTGTTTGCCAAAGGTTTAGGAGATTGGTACTCATGATCTCTCTCTTTCTCTCTCTCTCTCTCTCTCTCTCTCTCTCTCTCTCTCTCTCTCTCTCAAATTAGAGGCTTCTCTCAGCCTCTGGTAGAATATACAGGACCTTTGCCAGTCTGGTGGAGACAACGGCAACATGGCACTGGTCACGTGCGGCCACACCTGTTGTGGTAGATATGCCTTCTTCAGTGCTTTCTGCAGGGCCTTCTCCTCTCTTTTTCTCCCCTGTGGTTAAGGCTCCAAGGAAGGGAGATGGTTAAGTGCTCACTACTGCCTGGCACCTTCAGAATCGATCAGGCTGGAGAAGCAGTGTGGAGCTCTCCTGCTCTTCAGTCCACTGACAGGAACTGGAACGAACTGGTGCTGGATCTCTGTGTTTGAACCCTCAGAGAAAGAGGGGAGGGCTGCAGTTTCACCTCTACCAAAGGGGGCTGCAAGTGTGGGTAGCAGCTCATCTCTTTCACCCACTGCCAGGTGCTGGGATGAGCTGGCACTGAACACAGTCAGCAAGTTCCATTCTGTCTGCATTTGAGCTCTCAGTCAAAAGAAGGTCATAGTTGCCCCCCGCAAAAATGCTGCAGCCTGACTCAGGCTTCTTCTGTGTTCTACCCTTCGGTGGCAGGTAGGCCAAGAGGCATTACTTGCCCTCCAGCCTTGGGCTGTAAGGCCAAGTGCCAGGTCTTGCATTTCGGACACAACCCCAGGCAATGTTACAGGCTTGAAAGTGCATAGCAGAAAAGGACCTGGGGGTACTGGTAGATAATCAACTTAATATGAGCCAGCAGTGTGCCCAGGTGGCCAAGAAGGCCAACAGCATCCTGGCCTGGATCAGGAATAGCATGGTCAGCAGAAGAAGGGAAGTTATGGTGTCCTTGTACTCAGCCCTTGTGAGGCCTCTTCCTGAGTACTGTGTTCAGTTCTTGACCCCTCATTATAGGAAAGTCATTGAGATACTGGAGCATGTCCAGAGGAGAGCTACCATGGTGGTTTAGAGAACAAGTCATATGAGGAGAGGCTGAGGGAGATGAGCATGTTTAGTTTGGAGAAGAGGAGGCTGAAGGGAGACCTCATTGCCCTCTGCACATACCTGAAGGGAGGTTGTAGAGAGGTGGGTGTTGGACTCTTCTCTTCAGTAACTAATGATAGAACCAGGGGAAATGGTCTGACATTGAAGCAAGGGAGGTTCAGACTGGATTAGGAAGAAATCCATTACAGAAAGGGTAGTAAGGCACTGGAACAGCCTTCCCATGGAGGTGGTTGAGTCACCATCCGTGGTAATGTTTAAGAAGCATGTAGACACAGAGCTTAATGACAGACCATAGAGTCAGGCATGGAAGGAGTTATTTTGTGTTTTTCAATCTCTCATGTGTTTAGGTATTTTGTTGACATGGGTATTGTTGGACTCGGTGATCTAGGAGGTCTTTTCCAACCATAATTACTCTGTGATTCTGTAGTAACAAACTGTCCTGGTTTAGATTATTTTGTGCCATTTTGGATTCCTCACAGTCACAAAAACACAACAGGAAACCAGGGACAACGTTAGAGTAAAGAAATAAAATGTTTCTTAACTGAAAATATGTAAAGAGTTAAAACACATGTAGATGAAAATAATGTAAACAGCTGATAAGCCACTTGCTCAGCAGTTTCAGAACTCCCCACATCCTTTTCTTCTCTCAATGAGAAAACAGTTGCTGAGAAAACAGATTCTACAGCTGCTGTAGAATCGCAATTACCAGACCCCAGTTTTGTAGGAGAGATAGAGGAAAGGGCCAGGAGGTTTTGCCACAATGGCCACCATGGAACAATCTGGAAACTCAAGAAAAGTGTGTCTTCTGCATACCAAGAATTCTTCAGGGTAAATATAGGATTATGGGAAAGGATAACCATCTGTCCATTGGCACGTGAGTCATATAATATTAAAGGTGTCTATCCACAACACTGACACATACAGCAGATAAATTTATTCTTAACATTGTAAGCCACATAGCCTATTTTAATAATTTTCATTCATAATCACAAAAATCATTAAGATCCAAAACTGTTAACTGAGTTTAGAGACTAAAGAAATTCTGATGTACTTGCAGACTGCAATGAGATTTTGCACAAGTGCCATCACAGTTCCCTGAAGAAGGATTAGAAATGACAGTTTTAACACAGCTGTCCAAAGCCTGACTTTTAGTACTGTGTACTTTCTCCCTTTAATGTGCCTTGAGTTGGAAATACCAAGTGTAATAGTCCCAAATACATGACTTCATTTTCAAAGTCTTAATCATCATTTTGTGGTTATATGAAAGATTGTCAAGAACAGATCCAACTCAGCACAATGTTACAATACAAGTTAATAATTTCAGAAGCTACACATGATTTTTACCCAATTACAACTGAGGAGGAAAATGTTATCTTCATAACATTTTTAGAATGCTGTTCTTTCCACACCTTTTTCTTCCAAACACATTAACTGTGAGACACAAAGCTAAATGCCTGAGGAAATTAAAGAACAACTGTATGTTGAAACAGACCACATGAATAACTCACTGTTTTCATTTGCAGCAGTCCTTGTTGCCCACATTGGTAGTCATTGCTCCTTTCTCCTGGTTCTAAGTAATGTACCCAATCCATCACAAAGATTTTCATTAGCTTCTGAAACTTTTTTCTTTGGCCACTAGTGAGATGTTATTAATAAATCTATTACCTATTACATAATTTAAAAACTTTAAAAGAGGATGCAAGTTTTGAACATGTATGTAATTTCTTTCAGAGATTTAACAGTGATCTTCCTATAATGTAGATTAAAAATGTGTGGAAATTTTTTAATTGACTGGAGCAAGACACCTAATTGAACATGTTCATAAACAGCATATCATGGAATACTTGACACCACATGAAAAGGAAAAATGGGGACTGTGATAGTTTGGTGTTTTTATTGCCTTAAAAAGTGCAAGCCAAAACTGCAAGCTTAATATGTATTTTCTGAGAACAGAGGTGGCTTGAGACAGTAGTCTTTCTGACTGGAAACTCCTCTTTGGTTTGGAGTTTCCATTCTTTTGACTCCAACTTCTCTGGTCTGTGTTCGGGTAAAAACAAATAATGTCAGTAAGCGCTGGACTTCGCAGCCATCTTGCCCTAGAATCATGGTGTGTCTCTTGACAGCATGCAACCTTGGAGCTAATCAGAAAGAAGGTTTCTTCTGGATTACTTGCTGAGCTGGAATGGAGAGAGTTCTCCCCTTGTCTGTGGCCACAGAAATCAGCATTTTAGAAATGGAGCATTGGAGTGTAAGCACATGGAAGAGAAATCTGGACTTTAAAATGCCTGCTGACACTAAGGGACATTTGCATGAACTTAGTGGACATGATGTTTCCACAGAAGCAGGTTAGAAATCCCTTTTTAGGGTTTGGACATTGAGGTTTTGGCTTGGTTATGTAAGAATATTGTGATGAATCTCCATACGTCTTTGTGCGTATGTATTTCTGTGTGGGGATTTTGTGTGGGGTGAATTAAATGTCCTGTTGCTTTTTCCCCCAAATTGAGTTAGTTTTGGATTTGCTGCAGTTCATAAGTCAATTATTGTATATTTTCCAAACTCTCCCTGTGGTTTTTTTTTTTTATTTCTGCTCATTAGCACTTCAGTTAAACTAATTTGTTGATATTGTCATTGCAGTTTGTCATGCAAGCCATGACAAAGAGGAATATAGACACTCTAGAAGCTCAGTATGGGAAATAGCATGTTTAAGAGCCACAGCAGGTTTCCTGCACTTTTAAGATGCAAATATTCACTACATGTAAAACATCAGCTCTCTGCCTTGACAGAAGTTATTGAAAGGTAACTTCTTGATCACAGGCTTCATAACTACTCAAGCCAAAACCAACATTTTTCTGTTCTAGTAAACAAGAATCTTCTAGCAAATGTATGAGAACAGGTCTATGCTAAAAACTAAATTTAATTTCATTGATTTAATCTAGACAAATATAGAAAAATGCATATGTCAGGTCTCATTGACACTTCAGAAATGACACACCAAATCTTCCTGCAAAGTAAGAGAAAAGTGATATTTTCTAGCATTACAGGAAAAAAAGCTATGCATAGTCTAGGCTGGCAAAAAAAGAAAAATTTTAAAAATAATTAGATTTTGCAACTAAATCAACAAATAGTTCTAGAGGTTCAGCATCTCTAACTACATAAACTGAATTTGTCCTGATGGCATAATCATCTGGATGAACAAAAATCATCTGGATGAACAAAGAACGGATTTCCAAAAATGGAAAAATGTTTCATCTTTCTTTCAACAGGGACAGGAAGGAAAGTGAGGACAGACTAGAGAATACAAAGAACACTAAGTGGGGCAAGAGGACCAGCATTCAAGCCTACACTCAAGGTAAGTTATCTGTGCAAAATGCACTTTAGAGAAAACATTTGCCTCTCTACAGGTTTCAGTTTGTTTCTGCTGCATTAGCTCACCTGCTTTCCATGCATATTTGCATTAAGAAATAATATCTAACTGCATATCATACAAGAGCTCACAACTGTTAGTAAACCTATTTTGCACTCTCCATTGATCTAATTCACTCCAAAAAAAACTTCTAACCTACAGATTTCCAACATTGTTTAGGACTAAGTAACAATTGCAAGTCCTCTACCTAATAAAGTCCTATGTAGTCATCAATTTTTTTGTCCACTTGCAGATGATCTTAACATGCTGTTAGCTAAACTACATTGCTCCCATTTGTTAAGTCTAGTTCATAGAAATAAAAATACATACAGATTTTAACAGCCCACCTCACGACCCCCGAGAAAAACACAATGTAGGTCAAACATGACTTCCCCTTAGTGAAGCCACACTGACTGTCTTTAATAACCCTCTAGTCATTGCTATACCTAAAAACAGCATCCAGGACAAATTATTCCATCACCTTTCCTGAGATGGAGGTGAGGCTGACTAGTCTATAGTTACCTTGGTCCTCCTTCTTTCCCTTTTTGAAGACTGGAGTGACATGTTCTAACCTTCAGTCCCTAGGCACCTCCCCTGATCCCCATGACTTAGAAAAGATGATGGAGCACGGCTTAGCAATGACTTCCACCCTCTCTCTTAGCACTCATGGGTGCATCCCATCAGGGCCCATGGATTTATGTTCATCTTGTTTGTGCAACTTATCCCTAAGCCAGTCCTCATCAACTAAGACATGCTCCTCTCTTGCCTCAAATTCCTCTGGAGCCTCAGCAATCCGGGCTTTGATATCAGGACAGCTCCCAAAAGTACAGAGGGAGACAAAAGAGTTGTTCAGTACCTCTGCTTTCTTTGTGTCCTCTCTCTTAAGGGCACCCACCTCATCCAGCATGGGGCCTATATTGACTCTAGCTATAGTTTTACATTAGCATTTTATCTATTTAACCAGGTTCTGTTTAACCTGGATGGCGCTTCTTGGTCATATATTGTTACCCCCTGTGATCTTAAATATCTTGCAGCTATGCTGCTTTCACGGACACAGTATGCCTTGTGGGAGACAGGGTGGAAGGGAGCAGTGAATCAATTATTGTTTGACTATGTGGAAAATCAAACTTTTACTGAACACACAATGGACCATCTAGCTGGTGAAAGACTTGCTTTAATCATAATCAGCCTGACATCCTACAGAATTAAAATGCACCACTTGAACAGCTGGCAGCAGGAAACATACAAGAGACTACAGATTGTGGAGGAAAGAAAAAGAAAAGGAGAAAGAGAAANTGGGGAAAGAAAAAGAAAAGGAGAAAGAGAAAAAAGTGGAAAGCGCAGATAGTTATGGCATACTGCTTAATGGAATAGGTGTCTGGAAGATTGTCTAAAGGAATGCTATTTTATTGAGATTTGATAAAGTTTAAAATTTAACTATGGATGGATTTGTTATAACTTTGGCTCTGACAGATTGGACTTTTCTATTGGTGTTGGTGATTTTAATACTTGGACATGGTGAAGTGACTTTAAGGTGTGTCTGCATGAGTGAGATGTAGAAAAGTCTACAGGGCAGCCCCCACTCCCCTACAGGAAAATCCCTCATTGAAAGAGCACATGGGTCTTTTAAACATATTTTGGAACAACAGAAAGGGGGAATAGAAACATATTCCCCAGTAGAAGGTCCACTATGTTTTTAATTTTTTTGAATAATTCCTTTACTGATTTTGATAAACAGTGCTAAAAATTGTACTTTTGCCAGTTTTTGTTAGAGAACAAGTAGAAGTGATTAAAAGATAGCTTTTAGAAAGTAAGATTGCAAGAAGCTAAGTATAAGGATGTAATTTTAGCAGGCACTGTCTCCTGTTCAGTAGAATTATAAGTATCCTTACAAGTGTGAATAAAACCCTTTTTGTTACCAGTTATATATGAATGATGAGACAAGGGGAATTTGTGGCTACAGAGAGAGTCTCGCCTGGAGTACATTGATGGCTCTTATCTGTTATAAAGGAATGTGACAGGCACTGTGGAGCTTTGGAGGGGTTAGCTTTGTTTTGTGCATACCCCGTGTATGTATCCTGTGCTGTATGTCCTTTGGTCTGATGAATTTGTCCCCAGTACAATCTACAAAATTATGTAAGCTTGTTTCTCGCACAGACCAAACCCCACCCATTT
>VZRI01004972.1:416-32900 GCA_013397515.1 Upupa epops
CATCTTCTTTTTATTAATTCTTCTCTTCTTTCCTATCCCAATTAATTATCAATTAATTAAATATAATATTTTATATATAATTATATAATAATTATTTAATTGATCAAATATGAAATATCCATGTGGTAGTCTGATACTGGGAGGTTTTTTTCTGAATTGAAATTAATAGTTAAAATAGAAAACCCTCTTGTAGAACAAGACACATGGCATGTCATGGGATATACAGTCCAACAGAGACACAGGTCCCACTGTGGAGGACAGAGAAATAAAAATCAATAGCTACAGTTTCTATTATAGGCACAGGGGTACCATCAACATGAGCTGAAGTTACCTGATGACCAGGGTGTCTGCCTCATGCTGTTTCACTATAATAATTCAATCAAAAGCAGCTGCAATTTTTGGTCCAACATTATATGTTGGGGTTTTTTTACTTTTCCACACTGTTTAGTTTGCCTAAAGCATTGTTTTCCCAATTTATTCTTGTAGTGGAAAAAATGGGACTATTTTTGATTGCTCAAATTCTTTCTGCTCCTCTCAGAAGCCCAGCCCAGGATGCATGCCAATTGTTTCTGCTTAAACTTCAGCACACGCTTGTTGTAGCTCTTAAACGTAGGTGGATTTTGTTAGACTGGCCACTCAAGTTTAGTTTCCAGTGTGCGGAGACTTTCAATCAGGAAGATATTTTTTTACATTGTGAGATTACTAAACTATTTTCCCATCATCTTTGCATACTAAATAATTCAGCGAAACTGAGGGGGAGAGACAGAAGAATGCAGACAAGAACTATGCTTCATATAACTGACAAACAGTACTCAGTTAACAGGCTGGACAACAAAGATTGACACTTCTGTTTGAGTTTCCCTCGATGCTGTCTAATTGTCTCTGATCTGAGGACTAATGAAGCATCTCTTATTAGAAGCAGCAGAGACTGTGGCCTGGACAAGAGTCTAAGGTTTCTGGAATAATTTGTTTCACACCTATTCAGCAGAACATTAGGAAAAAAGTTATTTGATGCATTCTTCACAAACCATAGGGCTTTCAGAAGTATGTGCTGCTGCTGCTGTCTGTACTGCAGCAGTATATGTTCTTATTCTCATCAAATCTTAAATATCATTGTCAAATAACTTTAGTACTTTGCAATGCGCTGACAGACACTGAAGAAAGCTGCGGTTAGAACAATTTTCTTTCTCTAAGCAGAGCAACTAAAGAACGCAATGATCTAGGATGAAAAGCTCCCCTGCTTTTAATGATTTCACATCAGAAATCTTCAGGAAAACTGTGGGAACAAGTGGCATCATGGTGTAGTGAGACTTCCAGCTTTCACAGACTGCAGAATCCTTCTAGTAATGCCTGAGTAAGGAAAACTGGGATAGTATATTTAGGACTACTTTTAGAAATACTGCCTTTGTAGCTTCAGAAATAGTTCGAAATACTAGTTGTTATTGAAGGAACCAAATCAGCCAGAGGGTAATGACACACAAAATCTAAACAAAAACCAAACTGAATGGAAACAAACAGATCGAAGTCATTCTGCTACTTCCCATACTGCGCTCTTTTCTACATAATCTTACTCTGTAGACAGGGGTTTGAGATCATCAGAGGAAAGACGCTGTAAAATTGAAAGAATTTTTGTTGATTTAAGGTCCTCTGTCTTTCCAAAGTGTTCATAAATCTGAAGTACTAATCCACAAAACAGCTCTGGGAACTAGAACAATTGCCGTTTGGCTCAGATACGTGAAGTTGGTTATACCATTTGAGCACACAGGCACAGCTGGCCAGACTTAAAATCAGAAATAGTTGTGTCTTTCTATAGCACACCTGGAGCAGGTATATAACCCAATCATCCCGGTGGTAAACAGCTCACGAGCAAGGAATTATTTTGTACAGATGAATTCACACTATTTTATTCACAGTATTTGCCAGCTCATTTCTGCAAAATGCTGTTGGTCTATCAATTTTGAGATAAAAATGTTCCTTGCAAGTTACAATGTCCTGGTAAGGTATTAAGGTTACCTAGAGGATTTGATAACTTCTCTCACAAGAGTTCCGCAGGCAACCTTTGATGGATCACAGAACTTTTTAGTTCTCAGCTGTAAAAGAGATAATGGCCTTCTCCTATCTACAGAAACCCTTACAAGGATAAGTAAACAGTTCTTATATTTAGAAAGATTAGGAGACACTCAGATATACAGTAGGAAGGATTTTCTTGTGGAAACAAACCTATAAAGAGTGTGTGTAAAGTTCAAACACTTGGGTAAAAAGTTGCCCTCAAACAACATCCTATGATAGATTTCCACTCAGTTTTCTTCCCTAAGCAGATCTCATTGTCTCACCAGCCTTTGCAAAGTCCCCTGACTACTGAGACATTCTTAAATTCTACACTGATATTGCACATCATACAAAATAGTTAAATACTCAGTGACCTGATCCTTGTGCCCTAGGTCAGAGTTAAATTCTCATCCTAATATGAAAAATGGAGTTTTCACTTCGGCTCAACCTAAATAAATTTTGGATTTATTCACCAAAACCCATATTCATTATTTCTGAGTTTCCTTTACTTTTTTGAAGACAGAGGAAGACATCACTTTCTACTATAGATACAAATAGGCTGTTTATAGCATTCTAAATACTTGTTTAGCATACTTGGTAGCATTCATCTTTCTCCAGAAATTCATATAGCTGAATATTTACAGAGAGTACAGACTACGGGACTCCAACAGTGGCAAACCAAATGAAATTAGCAAGTGAGCAAATATTTTTGCCAACTGTCTACTGCTGATACTTAGTTTGCACCACCTACCACGTAAGACTGTTCTCTATCTACAACAATTTAAGGATTAGTTAAGACTTTCAATCTGAAAAGGAATTCTCTGGAGCAACAGTCTAGTAGTTACCACAGGATAACTCTAACCACTTAGAACAGCTTCTCTTTTTGAAGCAGTTCCAGATCTGTATCTTATTTTTTCTCTTGCTATAGGTTCTTAGTGTGACCAAGTAAGAAATAACAGGAGAATATAAAAGAAATACAGAATTAATAGATACAAAGACAAGAATGGATCTGAATCTAGAGAGATCTCCAAAATAAGAGTCTGCAGACAAAGAATCCTGAGGAAATAGCAGGTAACGGTATAAGAATTTACTACAGAGAAAGCCTGGAGTGTTTTCAGCAGAACTTACAACAATAAAAGTAAACCCAACCAATTATTTTAATATTCTCCTCTATTTATTACCAGTAAAAGCATTAAATTTTGACTCTACAGTCCGAAATTGAAAGTGAGGCTAGCTGATGGTGTTTTGTTGTTCCTTAGAGTAAAGGTGACAATGTCACATAGACATAACATAGCGATACTGACTTCAGAATTTGTTTACCACAGAGCATTTGAATCTGTGCAAACCCTCACTTATTATTTTTGAAGCTACGATTACTCTCCAACCTACTCTCTGCTAAAGAACAAATAGCTAAATACATGCTATACCCCAAGATACGAAAAACATGCTTAAATTAGAGTGATACATGTTCACATATACAAATAATGACAGCATCTGAAGTTGGACTTTTTCTTTCGTCTACTTCTCAACATTTCAAGAATTGACCAATGTTTTCTAAATCAATATGAGTACTCAAACCAGGCAGAAATTTTTAAGATAGGTAAGGATGAGAATTACTACTTTCCACACTTCTCTTTTCTATGTTTAGCAGTTCTTTCACTCCTCGATCATTCATATTCCTGAAACACTATTTTTTTAACAGTTTCATCTTAAAAATAGTTTATGAGAACAGAGGCATCTGGCAGATCATCTCACATTCTTGCATGCTCTGCTTGGAACTGAACCGGAATCAAAATCAATGTGAAGTGAAGACAGTTCAAGTCTTATAAAAGCAATGACATGCTTATTGCCAATCTGAGCTTCAGGATTCTGATATCAGTGGAAACATACTTCTCTCCATACATACAGTATTAATCTAGCTTGCTTAGAGACATTAGGAAATAAGTGAAGACCTTTTACCATTTGAGCTTGCCTTTTCCAACACAGCACGTAGAAAAAGGAAAGCCTAGTAAACATTCACCATTACCTGCACCTACCTTTCTACTGCCATTTTCCACTGCTGCTTTAGCTACAATTTTTTGTTGATCTTTCAGCTCTTCTGTAAAGTTGAAGACTAAAAAGTCCACAGTGCAGCATGTATTCTCCATACCTGGCAGAATTTGCCTTAGGAATAAGGCTTGTACACAACAGGAATAGGGGTACCCAAAATCCTGCAAATCAGAAACTGAAGACCACTGTGTTTATAATTGCTGGGTCCTGAATTATAATGAGGTTTCATTTCCTAAACTTCATACTTTTTCAGATGCTTAATGATTGATTTGAAAGCATCACACATGCCAGATCCATCAGGATTTCACGGATCATAAATTTCTTAAGTAGCAGACAGTTGTGAACAAAAATCAGAAGAAATGAAGTTAAGGAGGCTAGTGAAAGCATCTCAGAGTTTAACTTGTGAATCTCATGTGAAAGCCAGATGGATAATTTGCTGGTTACTGATGAAAAAAAAATGAATTCAGACAGATATTTTTAGAAATGCTTTGAGATTTGGGAGTTCAATCCTGTTTCCCCAATTTTTAACTCCTTTGAGTTCAAAAACCCTATAATGATTGGAATTTAACAAGATACAGGCTCCTACATAATGCAGAGTACTCAGAGCAGGAGAGATTATTTCAATTAGCAAAATGCCATTCATTAGGGAAATTATCACATTTGCAAATCTTCTGAGCTCCATCACTATGCGTTCAACATTTATTTGTTTCTCTGGAGTTTTCACACAATCTTTAGTATTTGCCTATAAAATTAAAACCAGAACAACACTGAACAGCTCCTACAACATTCTAAGCCAAGTCTGAGGCCACTGAAAATGGAAGGAAGGTTTCCAATTTGGCAGTGAGCGAATATTTGTAAATATAAATGGTATACAAATTCAGCAGTGAATTTCAAAATTTTAAACCTGTTGATGCTGAAATTTAATCTCAGCTGATTTGGGTTGGAATTATGTTTATTATAGGGAAATAATCATGCCTAAATGTCATGGGTTTGATTCTTTTGATTGCAAAGTTTAAATATGTTTCAAAAGTATTAAAATTCCAGAACAATGAATCTGTTCACTACCTATATTTGATCTTAACATTAGCATTAATTAATGAGAGGGCTGAAAGTAAGAAAAAAAAAGGAAGGAACTACATTTCAAATCTTAATTAAGCAGGGCATGTCTCTTGCAGTCTTGCTGGGTTTTATAGGGATTCATTAATCTCAAAGAAAACTCAATTAAGGTAAATGTTTGATACTTGGTGAAACTGAGGATACATTAGTTCCCTGCTTTGGTATGAGCAATTATTCCAAATAAAACTGGATCTTGTAATGAAATTGTTCATTTGGCAATATTAATGCAAACAATAAAGCTCTCACTTGAACATCTCCTGTGGAAAAATCAGCCCTAATATGTATTCAGCAAACAAGGTTGCAGCACTGCTAATGTAAGTACCTTACTGCCTACACCACTATAAAGGGATTTTATCCCTGAGAAATCACTACACCATGAAAGCAAACATAGTGGACACCTGAACAGGAATTAGAGAACTAGAATAGTAACCATCTTCCACAGGTAAATCAGTGGATTTGAAAGTGAAATTAGAATGGACATTCAGAAACACGTGGGTTTGCTTTGGGACTAGGAACATCTTAAAATCAAGAGTTCTGGAAAATCTTAAGTATCTCAAATTATCATTAACCAAAACTAATTAGCTGCAATATTCCCAGGTACTGTCACTGCCATTCTGTTGCAACAGTAAAATCATTGTGGTGTAAGATTCTAAAACTGACAAAATGTATTTAAAAATAAGCTTTGCAAAAGATGAGTGTTCCGTTGATCTAATTAGTTCAGGCTTAGATCAACTTATATTTCAAGAAACCAAATAGTGGTCTGTTCTTTAGTAACTCAGTAAATAAATAAATAACCAGAAAGATCGTTTGCTTCCTATCTTGTCAGACACTCTGTTTCTGTTTGGGAGCTTTCCTTACTCTTCCACAACAATACCATCACCTCTGAGGTAACTGTGCAGTCACAGACATTAAAATAAATCTTGTCCTCTCCTGGAGACTGAATGGATTGTGTGCAGCTGCAATTACCTCTCAGGAAAAGCTGATGAAAAGAGAAATCTGCGATGACACTGAAAGAGACTGCTGTCATTCCAAACAAATACAAGTGAAACTGGAAGCCAGATTAGTGACTTAATCATAAACCATAAGTCAATGGACAGGATTCAGTTATAATCCATCCCAAGGCCAGGTTTTCAGAGTTCTTATGTTATAAAACAGGGCTCCTGCAAAGATTGTTCTTCTAGGGGATTATTAAATGGGCATTTTGAAATCTCCTTTCTTTAGGCTAAAGAAAACAGAGAGGAAATCAAGTTGTGTGATTTCCAGAAAGACTTCATGAGAAACATATCCCCACCGGGATCCACGCTATCCATGTGAATCCATAATAATGTACGTTTAACTTTGGAACTTTTTTCTCCAGCTTCAAATTTATTTGCCAAATTTCATAAAAATATTGTGAAAAACCCACTTTGTTTGTTCCTTGATGACCTCTGAAACATATTTCAGCTTCAGGCACTTTTTACAGCCATGCACAACATGCAGAATATAATGCCATCCCATACTCCAGCAGTGCCAGTAAATACCACTGCAATAATGTTATCATTCACTGTCAGATTCTGAAAAGGTACAAATTGAGGCAGACGGTGCAACATTGCAGGTGCATAGGGTACTCCGTCAGGATTTTCTTCTCGCTACCCCGCATTGCTTATTTATGCAGAAACCACTAATGCATTTCCATCCGAAGGAAGGTTATTATAATGAACTACTGCTGCTTATTTTGCATGGCGAGTTAAACTAAGTCTGAAGTCTAAGCTTGTAACATTGTACAGGTTACAGACAGTATAATTACAGATTGTCTTAGACTTACTTCAGAACAGCTTGCACGTTCAGAACACTTGAGCAAAAATCCAAACTCTGTATTTTGCAGTTCCTTTCTCAAGCATCCAGTCCACATTTCTGCTAAGTCTGAGGCATTCCCAGAGCCTGTTATGTGTCCAAATCTGTTTTATTTATGAGATACCCCCCAACCTCTGTGGTGTTTTCTGACCCTGACCTTTCAAGAACTGAGCTGCAGGCCTGGAAATCAAGTCAGATTCTTGTGGCAACATATGGTAGTAGAATATCTGAAAACAGAATGCTCTCCAGTCACTTAAGCCTTGTTTTCCTACTGCACAATCCTTAAAAACGTTAAAGAGATTTTTTTTAATCACAGCTTTTGACTCTATTGCTTTGTTGCACATAAGCTGCGTACACAACGCAGCTTTAGTGCAATAAACACCTTATAGTTCATGTAAAGCTTGCTTAACTAAGTTTGCACTATCCTACAGGCACTGATTGTACATAATTCCTTAAAAGGTGCTAGAAGATTTGTCAAAGAAAGGCATCGTCAGAGCATTAAATCAATTTCTTCAGTTTGTCCAATCAAAATGATCAATTCTGCCCTGAAAATTGAATTTAAAAGGCTTTACCCTCCCACAAGATTGTTGCATTTAAAGTCAGTGCTAGTGTAAATGAGTTACAGTACCAATCATACATTTATAAACTTGAGGGAATCCTTCAACAGTCAAGTCATCACTCCAGGGTTCAGTTCTCTCAAGGTGCTTCTGCCTGTGACTCAGCAGAATTGCTACCTCATGGCCACAGTCATGGGAAGCTGGGTTATACACCTGCTGACCCACTGTCACCATAAAAATCACCTTTAACAGCATAAAATATAGAAATAGTGTATTTGCAGTTAGAGAAGCATACATACATTGGCTAAGATCAGGGATTGCTCCTATTTTTCTATTACCTAGCTAAAAACATATTGCATTTCAAATACCAAAAGTATTTTACACATTTAAACTTTCCATGGATATCTATCCAACTTCAAACATCCTCCTGGGCTCCAAGGTTTTCCTGGGGTTCTTATAGTCTAAACATGGATGCTGAAAGAAATAGTGACTGCCATCACTGAACTTTATCAAGTGTCCTTTAGATAAACTGAGGCAGAGCCTTTTCATATTCAAGAGGTAAAGAGAAATGTGTTATTATCCCAGTGCTTTTCTTAATCATTAATATATTCTGTACAATACATGAAGTAAACATATTAAATCCAGCTTTTAGAAAGGGTCATTTCAACACACCTCCAAACCTGGGTTTCACATATATAGACAAGCCTACTTTGGTTTTTTCCTGTGGTTTGTGCAATGTACACCATTGTGTTGAGATCTGGACACAGCAACATTCAGAAGACTGTGTCCTGATCCTAGCTCCACTTGGGTGCAGTGTGACATGGACCCGGTGGAATTTGACAGTGCACTTAATTCAATCTGAGGGCCAGTGATAAGAAACATTCTTATGGACAGATGATTTTCCCAGGAAGAGCAACCAAGCCTCATAAGCAAAAACGGTGCAAGACAATAATTAAGCACACGTTACTTGTTTGCATGAGGAGTAACTCTTCCTGTAATGACCTTTGTCTCTTTCCGCTGTGCCTTCCCCTCAAATGCCTGTGGAGGTCAGTAATGCATAAAGCTGATAGGAGATGGTGAATTCCAGGTCCATGCAGTGTACTTTCCTCTGCAAATAAACAAAGGTCTGCTCACTGTCAGCATTTCCTGGAAACTGCTGGAGTCAACAACCATGCTGCTATAAACAAATGCATAGGTAGACACGCTCCCTTTTTCACAAGCACCTGTTAGAAAATCATGACACTTACAAAGGAAGATGAAAGCAAGACAAAGTAGACAATCTCTGACCTGGACAGCCTGCTGCCTAGTCCAACAACTGGAATGGCAGACAAGCAGGAGTATTTAAAATACAATAAAGGATAAGAGCAAAAAATGCTTACGAAATAGCAAACATCAAGTGACTTGGTTTAAAGAGTTCTACGTTTTGGGGTTCTGAGTATATTTTTTGTTTGTTCATTTGCTTAATTAGATGTTAATTGCTGTATATAGTCCTATAGAAATTAATTTTAGGAGCTACTCAAATGAGATATGATCTTTGGGGAAACTTCAACAACGTTATTTTTCTTTTTAATAACTTTTTTGACCTTTTTTTAATCATGTAGCCAGTCAGTATCCTCAATAAACCACACACTTGAGTATGTGGATATGAGTTTCTCTTTTTTAAACCTGCAGGTGAATTCATAGCACTTAGAGCATGCTACTGAAAGGTTACTTATTAATTTCCCATCCTGTCTATTAAATGCAGAGAAAGGTTTTCTGTTTAGTGCAGTGAATGAGACCGTTGCTGAGCAAACCAGTCAAACAAGCCTTTCTCAGGCAGGTAACAGAGCAACTCAATTTGTATATTTGGCACTGGAGGGCAAATGTAAGGCAGCACCAAAACCTGGGAACTGTAGTCATAACACAGATAAATACAATTTGATGCTGTTTTATTATAAATAAAATGCTAAACAGAACCTTTGTCCTTCAACTGTACCTATATAATTTTATCTCCTGTGCCTGACATAAAAACTACCTGTACTAGGTTGTGAAAGTTATCTGTACCCCACCTTGAACAAACAGCACTTGCCACCAGTTATTTCAGTCACAACTGGATGCTTATTAGGTACACAAACACATAAACTTTTTGTATGCAGAAAGGGATAAAGCAAGTTTACAGGAGGCAGAGTCTATTATGAAAGTGTTAATATAGTCTAAATTTGTGCATGAATGGTTAAGCTTATATTCATGAGGAGAAAATTTTGCTGTCTTATAACAAGTTATTTAGCTAAGCTGATACAAAAATGTAGTTTGAAATAATTCATTTTACAGTCTATGGAGCCAGTAGTGTGCAACATGAAACCCAACCTGTCCTATCTAAGTGGGTTAGAGATGACCTGCACCTCTCCATGGGCTGTAAACAGTCTACAATGACTACATTAGGTGTCAATAATTGACCTTAATTCAACCCACTAATTTATAGGACGGCTACAGACTGTCTCACTACACTTCCATCTTAACAGGAGAAACATGTTTCAGAGATAGTGAAGACAGATTATCTCTCCATGGGGACAGAGTTTCTGAAGATGCTTCATGAGAGAGCTTCACCAAGAGATGCCATGAAGTCCATTTTAAGAAAACAGAAAGCATTAAAGTTTGGATCTGAACTGTCCCATAATTTGGAAAAACAGATTCCAAATTTAACTTTCCTGATTTAAACTTCTCTTTGTTGTTTAGCTGCTAAGGGTAAGACAAGGCTTTCTTGGACAAGCATGGAATTACACTGTTCCAGAATGAGTTCACAGAAGATGATTGCTCATTTCAGCTCAGCACTGGGGGCTCTTTGCTGCCCAGAGGACTAGACCAAATAACTCTTCAGCTGATAGAATCACTTCCATCAATTCTTTCTGCTAACGCGTGTTCTAAAGAGAACTAGTGCTCTACTACACCTCTTGGTATTTACTGTTCTTAAAAACCACCAAAGAGCACCAATGAGAGCAGCATCCATAGCCTGATGAGTTGCCTAACCTTCCTGTCACAGGGAGTGTGTCACCATTAGTCAATTCAAGAGAGAACATTTACATAGAAAAGTTCTTCCTTGAAATGCGGAAACGATATAACTGTGAATAACATCTCTGCCAGTGGAATTGAGGTAAACTCCTTCCGCATTCCAAATTCACCAGGTGATTTACAATTAGCACCTGTGTATGTGTGTAACACAGAAGGTAGGTACAGATCCCCACCAGTCTGGCTCAAGATCTGATACATGGGGGGTAGGGGGGGTGTGTATGTGTAGATCACATCAAAACGAGCCAACCAAACACCAAAACTCCTGGAAATGCCANACTCGAGATCTGATACATGGGGGGTACACCAAAACTCCTGGAAATGCCAAAGAAATAAACAAAAGGATCAAACAGAAGATGCTTACATCACCTCCTAGTCCCTTGTTTTGATCTATTCCATAGTCAGTGATGTCCAAACATGCCCAAAAAGACCCACTCCAGTGACAAATCACTAGACAAGGAGAGATCACTGATTGAAACAAATACACTTCTAACATTGGTCTTGGCTTCATAGTCAGCATGCAATCAGAGTATATATCAGATAATATTTCAATATTCCATCAACACATTTTTGAAAGAATTTAGTTCATAACCATGGCAGGAACAAATGTAGTTTTAAATAATTCATCAGTTGCTGACTTTAAGATGAGACTTGTGAATCTTCCTCAAGACAGAGGTCATGAGAATAGATTTTCAGTGTGTCTTGTACTCAGATGTGCTACTCTTCTTCTGAAATATATTTCTAGCTGGAAAAGCTCTTTTTGTTATGTTTTTCATTCTCACATTGTGGAATAAACTATGGTTTGTTAAATGATGGGAAGATGTTTATTCTTAAGCCATTCATACAGCTCAAGGAACTTGAGCAAACATAAAGATAAGGGTGGTTTTTTTCAAGTCCAATTCAAAAATCTTGTTGTTTAACCTGAAATTGAATTAGGGTTCCTTAGACATTAAGCAGATAATCCATGTAGACTGTACCATAACTTTTCCTTAGCAGCCATTCATTAAATGCTCCTTCTCATGAGCTGTGAATAATTTCATTTTTCAGCACTCTTTTATTTCCTTTAGATTTCCCTAAAAGTTTATAAGATTCAGTTAGTACAACCCTGAAAGACAGTCTGCATCCATTTAAAATATTCCCACTGGAGAAGCATAAGACATTTAAAGTCTATATTTAATCTGACAACACCAGCACCATGTTTGAATAAGAAAAGATTGGACATAACTGAAGATAAAGAGGACTCAAGCATCACTCCCCTTTTGGTGGAGTGGGCTTTAAATTATCAGATTCATCCAGAATACATTACTGAGAAACATTGAATTGTTATCTTTAGACAGCCTTTTCTGAGAGTTTACAATTTCTCAGTTCACTGAAGCTTGTCACCAGCTTGTTATCAGAACAAAAAATGAAAATTCATTCGGTTCAGAGCACAAAACTGATCTCACCTCCAAAAGTACACATTTTCTTCTGATAACAGACACTTCTTTGGACTGCTGAGGTACCACTTCATCCTTTATAGCGAAGGCAATGCTTTGAGGCTTCTTCCACTTTACAGAAAAAATCCTAACAACATTACAAGTAGATACTGTTTGTCAGTTTACAGAACCAACAACCCTCCCCACAGAGACACACACACATACAGATGCTAATTCTCTCCTCTTCCCACCACTTTTTACCTTTTCCTGAAAGCTCCAGTTTGTGCCATTCCTTCCCTAAGCCCTTACCCAATGACAAACACAGACTCATTGCTTGGAGTGATCTCTACGATATAATTCATGCAAAAGATTGAGGTTTGTTTACAGTATCCTGTATTTTCTAGTTAAAACATGTTTATACCTAATAGATTTAGAAAAAATACTTCAATGTAAAACACCCCCCTATTGATGCAACTCTATATAAAATATTTCCATTATTATTTTGACCCATTCGTAAGAAGTCACAAAAACACACATACTGAAAACCGAATGTATTAGTAAGTCCCAAACCCAGTGTTGAGTTCTTTTGCTCAACCTGCTTAGCTCTTAGGAAGACTGTGTTTGACCTCAGTTTGGTCCCAAAAAAGTTATATACTTTACACTGCTTTTACACAGGCCAAACGTTCGCCTACTCTAGAAGTACCCGTTGCTTACGAAAAGGTCAGCCACAAGTGTTGATGAACATGAAAAGAATTTGCTCAGAACATGCATAATTAGACTCTGCAATTTAAAGGCAACTACACAAAGATTAAAGGTGTTGTTTTGGGATACTTACCTAAGGCTTTTGCAAACATTTGCATTTACTTTGAATCTTATTCTATGTAATTCCACAATTCTGTGACACAACTCTACCTCATTGCCTCCCTTGTAGTCATATTGCTCAAAAGGTTTCTAATCACTATTTGAAACAAGCTGGCTAGACATGTAATAAACACTAGCAATCCTCTGGCAATGCTTTCATAAATAAGAACACAATGAAGTACTTGTCTATGAACTGTACTTTAAAAAGTATTTTTATTTCCACGGTGAAATTCATTTTTCAGCTGCATTAAGAGGCAGGAAAGATTAGAAATGAAAAAGTAAAAGAAATTACTTTGAAAGACACCCCATTTTCACATGCAGTATAAGCCCTTACACTTCCTGTAAATCAACTACAGAAACACCTTCAGTCATTTGGGAAAATGAGTTTGAAAACAAAGTTCTGATCCTTAAAGAACTCGAATTTTACACACTAAAGCAGTCAAATACTATAGTGGTGATATTTTTACTGCTTCAAGTTTGATCTGTCAGTAGCACTCTACTAACTGAAGTTACATGTAAGAGCATGGCTTATGCTTTTTAAAAATTACCTTGAGTTTGCACCATACCATCCAAGAATATTTCTGCACCTCTCTGTTCAAACAGGCACCCAGTCATAAGGGAGCAGCAAGGGCTGGCCACTTCCCAAAGGAAGGTGAGCCAGAAGTAGAAGATCACTCCAGCAGAGACAATGGTCTCACCAAGCAAAAGCACAGTCCCACAGAGCCTTAAGTGTGGCAGCAGTGCCAGGTGCTTATAACTGAGTGTATCCACAGCCCCAGACATAGACAGGTCCTGGGTCCCTCCAAGAGGTACTAGGCAGGTACCAGGTAAGAAGAACAAAGATAGGGACCACATGCAGGAGAGCATATCTAGAGCACAACTACCTGGAGCAAACATCCACGTCCAGATACAGATTTACTCAGGAGTCACACCTCAGCTCAGAGAAGGACTGAAGGCCCTGAGTTTAAGTGGAGTCCCCTGGATGAGGATCCCCAAGGTGAGGCTAAGCAGGACCACGAAAAGGCTATTAATGCACTCATGGCCCTGACAGTTTGCACACAAAGTAATTAAGCTGCTAATCACCTCACCTACCTGCACAAACAAGGAATGTACTGATTCAGATAAATTAAGACTAATCAGTAGATTATTACTGGATCAGGATTTAACCTACCTGCCCAGAAAAACCTTTCCATTTCATAGGCAGATATTTGAGGGGTTGTATTCAATGTACCCGATGTACCCACCATCCACGGGAAAAGAAGTTTTCATTTAATTAGAAAAGTTTGCTTTTAAAGAATTACTTCTGTTCCAGTGGGGCAGTAGACAGAACTAACCTTTCAATAGTTTTTTTATCTCAAAATGCAGCAGTGGATTATCTTATGTTTCATGCATTCCTCTGCAAAGTGAGACAAGATCAAGGTTTTCCTGTAAATCAGACACTAGATTAAGTCCACCGTGTCCCACATCCCTTGATCAAATATCTTCAGCTATTTGAGCCATGTAGTCCTTCCATATCTCAACTCTGCTCTCAACCCTAAAGATTGGAGAGGCACAAGTGAAGGCGAATACAAACACAAGAGTATAGGTAAAAATTCCCAGGTGTGCCTTCTACAACGCATTTGTGCGACCTAGAAATCCTATTCTTTGCAAGGCAGACCACATAAATTAATGGTCCTGTCTGCCATTAAAAGCTATAAATTATTAATGAAAGGTGCCCATATTTTTAAAAAGCTTTAAAAACTGCCTTAACTTATGACATCTTGGGTGAAAGCACGACCTCCCACTGACAAATAACTTTTTTTTCTAAACATTTTAATTGATGCCTAGGAAGAAAATGCTGGTGTATTTCTCATTCAAGTATCTTGAGAGCGATGTGCTCTTGCGGCCAAGAGGGCCAACAGCATCCTGGGGTGCATCAGAAGAGGGGTGGTTAGCAGATTGAGGGAGGTTCTTCTCCCCCTCTACTCTGCGCTAGTGACACCACCTCTGGAGTATTGTGTCCAGNGCAAACTGGAATAGAGGAGGTTCCATATAAATATCAGAAGGAACCTCTTCCCAGTGAGAGTTACAGACCATTGGAACAGGCTGCCCAGGGAACAGGGAATGGACATTAGATACCATTCTATATTTAGAAATATAACTAGTAAAAAAAAGTCCAAGGTAAACAGCTCTGCATAAATATCGTATAAGCTTACTTAGGATTATTTTTATTCTTGCTCCTATTTAAGCATATATCAAAATTACATACATATATTGAGTTCTTACCAGTTCTGGCAGCTGTTATCCACAGATGCCCAGAAGGTCAGTTTTAAGGGTTTGAAAATGTAATTATGGATTCCTGGTCCTGTACAGCCATTGGATGTCCTGTTACTTCAGCCAGAGCTGTGTTCTCTCCTCCTCACACTTTCTTAGTCAAAGCTGTCTATGGCTGCATGTGTTTCTCCATTCAGTAACACTAAAAACATGTAATGCAAGAAAATACTGAGTTAATATTAGCACAGAGCACCTGAAAACGTAAGGCAAACCATACACATCAGTTATATTAATAAACAAGAAAATACAATCAAATCAAACATAGAAGCATTATGACAGTGCTTGGTTGGTGGGCTCATTTCTTTCTGAACAAGCAAGAAATGCATTTGACTAAACAACAGCATTTCCTTTCTGAACAAGGACTCATTTACACTTGACCATCTTTTCCTGTTCTGCGTCTATTGCAGTAGTTCAAGTAATGACCCTATTTCAGTTCTTGAGGCTACAGAATCAGTGGCAGGGATCTGCTGACAGCAGGAAATAGTTCAGGTGGGCATTTGAGGGGATGAGTACAGTACTGTGATCCACATCCATCCTTTGGAGGAGTCCAGGTTTGCCACCAATTTCAAAGGGCTTTTCTCACAGAGAACAGCTCTTCACAATACCATACCAGACCCAGCCACTTTTCAATTTAGACACTAGTTCTCATGCTCTAAACAGTCCTGCTCCAGCTCTTCAGCATGAAGAGAAGTATCGTTTTAAAACGCATCTCAGATATAAATATGTACCAAAAGATGACATTGACACAATAGAAGTCCTTAATAGAGTAACGAGTAAAAAAATCCAGTCCATGCCAATCAAAGTAGAAATAACTATTTCTAAGATACTATGAACACCCTAAAATCATCAGCATTATTGTGAACGGGATATTTTTCCAGAAGAAATTTACGATCAAAAAAGTTATGCCAATTGTCCCTAGGGAACATCCAAGGTAGCAGTGAGACCAAAACCTGCAAAAAAAGCCCTCTATGGTCTCATAGCTAAAAGGGATGCAGTGAATTTAGAGAGATCCTTCAGGCCGTGCTTTCGAATTTAAATACAAATATACAGGTACAGAGGAAGATTATATATATGTGTATACATATGAAACAGAAACCAGAGAAGCTTGCCTAAATATCAGTCATTTTCCTTAAAAAAGTCAGGTTGACTTTTTAATTAAATTCACCAATTCTATTTAAAAGGCTTATGGTCAACTTGGTTTGAAACAACTATTTGAAAACATCTAAATCTACTAAAATAGCTACTTGACTTGCAGTGTACCCATCTGATCTACATTACGCTAAATGAACACTCGAAAGAGAAATTAATGGACCAGCTTTACGGTCGGTCCGTTCAGCTGCAGACTACAATGTGCATTAGAAAGGCACTCTCAATTGGGCAAGTGAACCAGAAGCTAAAAAAAGGTTAGCCAAGATCATTCAAAGAATGTGTTCTGGTGGTGATGGAAATGACTGGATGCATTCATAAAACAAGAGAATCAGAGGTTAAGGAGAGCAGAATATGACAGCTCGCAGTGAACAGACGGGAAAATGTTTCACAGCCTCTCCCGAGATATTAGCCTTCTTGGCATAAACCACTGGATAGGGGTGACTTGGCTGGGAAAATAACTACTTTCAAACGCCTAGAGGAAAGATCAATTGTGACACTTCTGTTAAAAAAGAAAGGCAAAGCAGCAAAAGTAACAATACCTCAAAAGAGTCTTCTCCAAGGTGTTTGACAACTCTGTCTACAGATCATGGAGTATCCTAGATGGTTTTGATTAGGCCTCCACAACATCATAGAAACTGCCATTGACATTAAGTCCAAAGAACATTTAAAAGGTATTTTACTGCTATTAAGAGCAAGCTGCACTTCAAATAAAGGAGTGGATTTAAATGTTTTGCCAGTGTTTTCAGTCAGATACTGAAGAGAACACTTGATAGCTTTGAACAGCTTTACATTTACAATCATGTGGTCTGTGTATTCAGTGTAGAGTTTCCATTCATCAGAAAGAGCATCTGCCTGGAGCAAATACTGATTGTTTTGGAAAGAGTAATTTAGAGAATCAGTAACAGGGATTTAGAATTACTCTTCCCAGCGTGGATTTCTTATCCCAGCTAACTGATCGGTCAAGGAATAAAGGAACTCTCACTTTGATGAAGAAAAGCATTCCCACTATTTACAACATAATTACCTTTTCATTGTAACTTTTACAAGTACATCTGGAACTAATCACTGAAAGCTATTTCCCTTTGGAATTAGATTTGCATCAGCAAGTGCAAATATTTGAAAACAGTTTTAGCTTTTACTTAATCCTGGCTTTGCAAAGTATTTACACCTATTTAGCACCAGTAGCTGCTCCTTGGACAAAACAATGACTGGGCATACTATCACACAGATTGTGTGGTGGATCCTTTGGACTGTTTTTTGATTCATACTCCATGGTTTGATCTTGCTTTTCTTTTTTCCTTTCCAGTCAAAGGATAGAAGAAAGTATTTCTGCCATTTCTTTTTCTTGACAAAAAGGGATTTATACAATATCCAATTTCACATTACGCTTGAATATTCAGTTTCTCTCATCCACATTTAAACAGGGTGTCCCTGTCTGCTCATTACAGTCACAGAGATCTGCACGCTGGCAAGTCAGAGGCAGCCATCAGTTGTTTGTCAAAACTCTCCAATCTATATATTCTGCTCCCTGCAGCATGCTTTTCCATGGCCTCTGGCACAGCTCTGTAATTAAAGTCCAATTTGTAGTGTATCCTTTCTAAGGTCATCAGAAGTATTTTTGATCAGATTTCTTCCTTCTTTGTTCAGTCTGTTTAGCCAAGAAACCCTGATAAATCAATTGTACCAAATACAAGGTTACCCATTACACTGCAATAAACCCTTTGGAGAAAAGGAAAGGATGAATATCAAATGTACTCAAATTTCTAGCTTTAAAAACACCTAATGCTAAACTCTTGGTGCATTCAGCTATGCTATTATTAAATCAGCAGAGTCTGCATCCTACTTGTACAGTGGTAGAGAATCTGGCTTTTGGCATAGACAGAATCTAACAGGATAGCCTGTAAAACTGAACATTTCTGTCTTTCTATAAGGTGAGCACTGGGCAAAAGCCAGACAAGTTTCTCTATACTACAGCTCCCCATTTTCATTTGTGCTATAAATTCTATGTAAAACACAGATTTTGGTTCACAGACAACACAGCCAAACTAGTACAATTCTCCATGTGGATATTACTCGGTTTAAAAACTGTTGTCTTCTTTGTGCTACACTGCAATCTGTTTAAACCCTGTGAAAGTTCTTCTAGCTGTCCATATGCAGACTATAAGCACTGCAGCTGAAATCAATCTGACATAACAATTTGGATCTTAAAAGGTTGACATTAGCTTTGACAAAAAGATTAAATATGTATCTGCATGGTTCCTGTGATGCCAGTTCCACCAGCATGAAGAAGTCCCAAGTATCTTTCTCTTTTTTTAATAACAGGGGTGCTGCAACAGCTACCAGACAGTACTCACTACAGTCACGGCAGTAGTTTTGTCAGTATGCATCGCTGGGAAGTGGACTAAAAGTTTCATTTAGAAATAATGAAAACTACTTTACCACGTGAGGCTGCCCAAAGAGGTTGTTGAGCCTCCTCTGTGGATACTCAAACCCCTCCTGATGCAGCCCTGTGCAATGTGCTTTAGGCAGTCTTGCTTGGCAGGGAAGTTGGAGTTGATGATCTCTTGAGGTCCCTTCCAACTCCAACAATTACATAATTCTGTGACTTACTAATTGATGGATTAGGAGGCCACCTTTTTGTATTCTAAGAAAAAACATACACATGCTCAATAATACTCCTACAGTGTATGATTAACTACAAACTACAGAATAACAACCATCCAGGAGACAAGATAATTGGGGAAAATAGTTGAACACAGTTTGGGTTTGGTTTAGTGTAGTTGAAAATTTGAAGATATTATTATAGTTGTGTCAATTTTCTCATAGGTCTTTATGTTCACACACATCTGTCAGAAAGAATCTTCTTTCTTTACATTTTAAAGTGAGTCTTCTTTGCAGTTTGAGAGCACTTCAGCTGCTTGGTGTTGGAATGAAGTTATAAAACCTCAATATATTGCATTGGGAGAAACACCAGAAAGCTACAGAATCACAAAAGATTTTGTTACTCAGAGAAAGGTAATTGGACACTAATGAATAATCTTTCTCAAGATAATACATTACAACTGCAGAATTTACTGAAGCAGAATTCACATCAGCCTCCTAAAAGCAAAAGCTATAAGTCTTCTCCATCTGTATACTGCAGCTGTAGTCTCTTCATTTCGAATCCATGTAAAATATCCTTTGTAAAAAGATGAAATTTAAATAGCACTTCTATTATTTCAAAGCGTAAGAGAATTTTTAACATAAAACAAGATAATTGCTAATACAATTAAAAGATATCCTTAATGGCATGCAGAGTTGCTCTCTGAATAAATCTACTTTATACCGTCCAAATTCAGAAGATTATTATGCTGAGGTCTAAGGTACAGAGATGTAGAGTCTGTGTCTAGCAGAGGTACATTTCTTCATCATATCCATTCATCCCAACACTCTTGCATTTTTTCAAACCATTTTTCTTCCTTTATCTGCAAAAGGCTTCCTTTATCTGCAAAGAGATTTCACCTCAATGTCATTTCTAAGCACACAGAGCAGCTATAACTTCAGAAAGTGCTTTAAGCCCCATTGTACAATGTTTTGCAGCATTACATACAGATGATTGATACTCTTAAAATCTGTTCTATGTCTGCGAAGCCCCTCATAACTCCTGAGACCATTCCAAACTGCCTATAGTCACTGGCATGTTTTTATAAAGTGCATCATGCTTATTCCTTAACTTAAAAATTTATGGTGAAAGACAGACAGTTTCACCATTGTATAAACTGCTCATAAAACCTAACCCACTCTCAGTGGGACATAGGAGCTTCAGATCCCAAACATCCTAACATCTCTTGCAAAATACCCAACCAAGTGTTCCCTGGGACAAGTTATGTTGAGAGACAAAGGATTTTCGGGTCTCCACAGAGACATTTTCTTTTATTCCTTCCTCTGTGAAACATTCAAGGTCTTCTCACTGGCCACAGGCAAGTCCAGTTATTGTTTAGCAATCCCAGTGGCATTTCTGACGGGCCACAGAATGCAGCATGCGTCTCCAAAGCCTGGAAAATTGTAGGGTTTCCTCTGGCAAAATTTCTGCGATAGACTTGCAGATGACATTAAAGCATCGGGCAGCAAACACAAATAAGGACAGTGGTGTATAGCCATGAGGCTCATTAAAAGGGAAGATCTATCAGACCTCATTTGATTTATCACCATTCAGATTTTTACCCTTATTTTAAGGGGATTCTGAAATCTGACTTCATCCGTCAATTATTCTGTCTTTAGATTTTTCTTACAGAGAACAGATATCTTTAGAGTTAATGAATAAATTTCCTTTTCTTCCATAGATTCTTTCAGAAATCAGAGAAGTAGGAAAATAAACTCAATGTGGAGTATACTTGTGCGTGTATTTCAATGCTCATGGAACTGTTGATAAAAATGAAAAAGCATCCTATGACAACTTTATGAGCAGATGTTTCTGTATTTGTCACACATGTCAAGGTACACCTGTAATTGCTTATGTAATGATGTGCAATCCTGAGCTTTTAGACAGGAAATAGAACCAAAATGTCACTGGCTACATCAGTACATCTTGCACATCTTTGCAATCTCTGCTGTAGTCGTTTTCCATTTGGCTTCTAAAGAACTGGATATGGTCTGTCACTTTTTGTCTAATTCCATTTTATCCTTTAAGTGTTTTGCTTTCGCTGAATTTCATTAAAAGGTAATCTGGTTGGAGGAAAAAAAATCTGAGCATCTGTGTGTTCATTTTGAAGTGGAAGTTTAACATAATATGAATTTCAATGAAATAAAATTAGAAAGTGTTCAGATTTCAAGTATTTTTAATGTTCTCATGAACATTTATTTCAGCAGCCTCCAGAGCTCATACTATTGCTACTCTGTCAAGTTCCTTTTTATAGTGTGTCCCTTTTAAAATCCCAGTGCAGGAAGTGTCTTATTTAGGTATTACTAGAAACTGGATCAGTAAGGAGAGAATTGAAAAATGTTTCACTTCCAAAATCAGCATTTTGGCCAGACACCTTGGCAAAATACCACAAATGCTCAGAATGGTAGAGTAAGTCTCCTCAGAACTACCTAAATAATGAAAATCCATCAAAATCACTTGCAGTCAGCTTAGAAATACCATGAAAATCTGCCTGTCTCATAATACTTCAAGAATTCTGGTAGCAATTTTGTTTAGAATCCAGAAGTGCCAGACTTGACAATGCATGAAAATTACCAATGATCCAAAGGCAATGGCAGCATTTTAAGATCAGCAAAAATCTATTCCAGGTTTCTTTTGAATTCTGTTCAGCTTTCTCAGTCAGTTGGTTGGTTTCAGTATGTGTGGAAATATGCTTCCTTACCTTCGCATTATGTTAGAAACAGAACTATTAGCCATAAGAAATTTCATTATCTTAGTAATTGCTGCCTTGGAAATGGAGGCACTGATCTAAACATCTTTATGTTTCTTTGAAGGAGGAAATATTTTTAATTTCTATCAGCAAGGTGTGAAAATGAGCAAAAAGAAAGATGGCTCATTCTATTAGCGTATAATATTCGAGTATGTAACTGCAGAGCAGAAACACCGCTAAAGATACTGCAAAGCAGAAAGCAAAAGAAGCCTTTGGAATTAAATGCCTATGAAAATACAGCACGTGTTTGGAAATGGTGGCAAGGCTTTTCAATAGATTACTTAATATCTGCAAATTTGTGCAACGTTAATTTAATGATCAATAAATTTGTTCTAAAACGTTCTACTCTAAGCCCTGCGTTTTCCCCTGAAGTTAGTTTGTTAAAATAACATCTAACTCTTTTACTAATATCTTTTTTGGTTTTGGCTTGAAAAGCAAACTACAAATTGCATTAGGAACTGCCCATAGAATCCTATTTTACAGTTGCCTTTCCTGCTTCTTCATATGCAAGGTAAATGTTTTGTCTGGAACATAATGGTACTGAGGAATAAATTAAGAACTGAATGATGAGAAAGAGATTGATGAAGATATTAGAAGTCAAATATAGGGAAACAAAAGCAAGAGGAAAAAATCTATCTGCATTCAGTATGAATAGAACAAAAATTAACAAACAAAATAGAACTGTTTCTATACATAAAAATATGTATGAAAACAAGCATATTTTAGCTATTTCTGTAATTAGTTGTTAGAATAAACTTTACCTGCTCAATTTGTAGGAATGGTTCCTAAAGACAGGGAAGAATAGTGGCTGCAACAGCACCCCATGAAAGACCTGTATCTTGTACCAATGCAAATCAGCCTGGATAACATGCCCCAAAAATACCCTTCAAGATGACATCAGATTTTTGGGAGAGGATGGCAAAAATCACTAACTTGGCATTAGCCAAGTAGACCCATTCCTAAGTAACGGACGCTGCAAGCGTGCTCTATAAACGTGAGGAAAGTCTTTGAAGTAGCATCGTGAGGCAGTACCACAGCCTCACAAGCAGCATTGACCAGGAATTTATGCTTTTTTAGACATTAGCAGCCCTTAAACCACAATATTGGTTCAAAAAGCCAGTATCACAAAGCTCCAAGCTCACAGAAAACAAGGAAACAACTGTTGTAAAGCACTGGACAATCAGTATTCATAGTCTCTCCACATATCCAAATCATTTGATGGACTGAGATGAAAAAAAATCTCTGATCTGGGTGCACTTTTCAGTTAACATCACTTGCTAAAAGAGCTTTAGGAAGTAATCCTCGAAATTCTTAACACTTACTCAACTATCTGTTGAGGCTGTGATGATCCAGTTTGTTCACGTGAACACTCGTAGTCCAAAATAAGTCTTCTTTCTATGTAACCGTAGTTGTACCATGGGAAATAGCACTGAAGCTTCCACTTCTTCAGATGTCACTTCTGCAAAAGACCAATAGTAGGTGCATTGTGTGAAAATCCAAGAAATACAATCACAAAGTTTACAGCGTGATTTTATATCATTTTTCCCCCACGACACGTTCACTGTGTTTGAATATGTATTGCTAGCAGCAACCTCAGTTTGTAGCAGTTTGTGGTTAAATATCCCATACAATCTAACTCACTTGTTTTATTCTGAACTCGCTACCTTCACGCTGACAGCCCAAATTACAGTATTTTATTATATTGCATCTTTCCTATGTATTTTATTTATCTCTGTTGTGCCTTCCAGATTTTGGTGCCTATTCAAAACCTTTACCTGTGTTCTCCTGCTGTTCCTGGTATTTTTGTAGCTTCTTGTGCTTTGTACTCCGAACAATATCTTTTACTTTCACATGCTACAAAATTGATTGGTTGAGAGAACTTGCGCAGTGTCCCAATGACACCAAGCTGTGCCTCTGAATTGCTACACAGCTGCAAAGATAGCCAGTGCATTAAGACACTGATTTTGACAACCTCTGAAACGCTGTTTATAAATGGGATCTTTATGGAGTAAAGGCAGTTTAATTTAGCAGTTACCTCTTCAAGTGAAGTGTCGCAGTATTATGTGTGTTGCCTATAGGTAATTAACAGGGCAAGTGGTTTGCACACTGTCTAGTCACTGTTTCTTAGAACTTCAGGTCTTGCTTCTTCAAGTTCCAATAATACAGCATCCATAAAGATTTGAACTTTTCATGGGGAATCTGTTCATTCCCTGCTGTAACAGTTCATTGATCTAATTGTTTCTGAATTTCCTTGTAAGAGGTTTTTGAAAAACTTTAACAATGAAGGCATTCAGTTGTCTTTATGTTCCATTGTGTAGTCTTAAAAGTACTTGGACTTAACTGACGTAGGCTTTCCTCTTGAGTTTGGAATTATGGCTTGGTGGCAACACAGGCATATGACAATATGCTTCTATTGGCTTCAACAGTTACAGAAAGGATCTCCAGGATCATCAAGTCCAGCCCTCATCCCTACATTTCCCTAACATCTCTTGATTTTATTATTTACCTTTACACATCTACTTTTATGTCTGTTGTACTTATTGGGATGCCTTTGTACATTGCTGATGTACACACTACTGCTATCTTGGCAGGAAGCTCCTGCTCGCAGCAGTTATATCTGATAACTTCCTTTCCATTTTGCTTCAGCTTCTCAAGAATTTGTATTTTCTGAAATCCTATGAGTTGTACCTTAGAGTCCTATATAACACTATTTTCAACCATCTATTTTCCATCCATCTTCCATTTTCCATCATGGTTTTAATTTTGTTAGATATTTGGCTTTTATTCATGTATTAGGTATTTTCATGCTTTTAATTTTCTTCCATAATTAAAAGTTTACTTTCTTTAAAATTTCCAGAGCTTACATGAGATCAAAATACGCAGTTAGCTGTTTGGCTAACTCCCTGGCAGCTCTGAAAACTGGGTCTGGTTGATATAATTCATGTTTTGTACCTTATTTCAACTGGAAATATAGAATCACTTACATGAAGTATAACTACTTAAAATATTTTTCATTCAGTTTTTTTTCATCTCACATTATGACTTTTAATAGCACAGGGACCAAAGAATACATTTACATTTAAGTTAGAGCATTTGAGCTCTGCATGTCCAGATTCAGAACGAACTAAGAAAGATTAGTCATTGTCCCCTTGACTCACAGCCAAAATTTGCCCTTGCTTTTATTGTTGCAGTCTGTGGTGGTCTTCTCTTGTCTGCTGCAGATGAGCACACATCTTGAATAATGAATGAGTCTGTCATCAAAAATATGCAAATCTTGTTCTTCATTTCAGTATTTGGATATATCAATTTAATTTCCTAAATCCCCTCTCCTAACTTGAGCTATTAATGATGCTAAGACTATTATCTAACTGTACCAGACTGCCTATTGTTCATCCAACAGAAACCCCTATTTTTACTAGAATGTTGAATCACTTCTGTAATTTTTTGTATATTATTCTTCTTCCTCTCCTGTATCTTAACCAGTAACCAGGGAGCCCACAGCTAAAAGACTTATTGGAAAAAGTAATGTATTCTTATAGACTGTCTGATATAACTAAGAAGAACTAAAAATTATTAGGCTCATAATGCCTTCATGTATATCTTAATCTTGTGTTCTTTCCATCAACACTAAATCCAGTGTCACACTTTGGTCATCTAAAACAAGAGACAAACCAGAAGTTCCTTCCTTCCATCTTAATCTATCTCTAAAACAGTTTGCTCAAGCCTGGGTATTTTTAAACCCATTTTCAATTCCCATATGAAGCTACAATAAGACAGTAGGCTGTACTTGACTCTACTTGTTGTATTTGAGTTTAAAGCCAACCCAGCAGTTTAAAAAATATGAAATCGAACATCAGAAATAACTATCATAAATGAGAATAGGGAGTATTTATTCAAGGCCTCACTGTGATTATCCTTTATATAATTTCAACAGAAAAAAATAGTGGAGGGATTTTATATCATAATACTCTGACACTCAACTGCTGCTGTGGTCCAGAATACTTCCAATGAAGCAAAAGACCAAGGTGTTGGCAGAGCCCTGAGTCACTTTGCCAGATCAATAAGGAAGCTGGCCAAGGGAAGAAAAATCAGATTCCAGAAAGGCCAAGATATCTCTATGAATAAAACATGTTGCATCCTCTGTTTCAGAGAGGTAGCCCATACAGTATAACTTACTGTGAGCAAATAAGATTATGTTCACTGTCTACCATTGTTTCTTAGCCAAATGAGCTATGAGTGGAGTCAAGGTCACCATATGCCCCTGCATATAAAGTGACTTGTAATCACAATGACTAGTATGATACACTTCTTATTATCAAACTACCACGAAGTTGTGCTGTGGACAGATCTTTCAGTTATTAGCGTGGATTTAGGTCAAGGCTGAGAAAATATATCACATTTGTCCATACTTTTGACTTTCTTTTATCAAGTTTTCTTTACTGACAAGACATTTACTTTATATAAAAGAAAGTTTTATATAAAGCTTGAGAGCATTTATCTAGCAACAAGTATCTTGGGCACTGAAAAAATAGTATTTGCCAAAATTACTCATTCCCCCAAATTTTCTATTTCTTTATATGAAGGCTAAAAGCTGCACAGGAACCAAACAGAACTAGATTTACAAGAACCAAGCCACACAAGTACAAAAGAGAAAAAAAAAATATAGGAATCCCCAAACCTGTAATTTTGGAAAGCAGGCTAGTTGTAGCAGGACAGATTTGTATTCAGCCATCCTTACGTTGAATTTTAGCTCTGAATTCTGAGAATGGCTCAAGGCAGAAAAGTTTTCACTGGAGGTCCACCTGGAGCAACTTTCAGTATCAGGTTCTGCCTCGCCAGGTGGTCCTAACACCATGAATCAACTAGTTCAACGTACAATTCTAATAGAAATTAATAGCAGCATGTACTTAGGTATTTATTAAAACATTTCTCAACCTATCAACTGCAGACTATAGAATTTTGAGATATGAAATACATTTTTACCTTAGATGTGTGTTTTAGTCCTTTAGAGTCTTGAAATGTGAGATTTAATATTGTTCTAAAGTGATGACCATTCACCTGCCAACTGAATATCACAAAACGAGACAGCTTCCCGCGTTACAAATGTATGGAAAGTTCTACACTAGAATTCAGTTTCAAATATTAACACTTGATATTTGAACAGCTCCAGAATTAAGCTCTTTAATTTCAGATTATAATTGAAAGCATAACCAAAGTATTGTATACCCTGGTGTCTTGAGCACCACTGACAAATACAGGAACTAATTCTGTACCTGCTACACACAGTAACACTAATGCAAGTAATCCTATTCAAACTAAGAATGTGTAAATATAGATTATTCGTGTAAGTAACAATTAGAAGGTAGGGTGGATAAATCCTCTGAACTTGCATGACACCATCCACATATTTACTTACTTTCTTTAATGTATGTGGTTTCTCATGCCCAGTTGAATCTAAATGTACGAGAGGATACAAGACCCTAAATAACAGACACTGCACGAGGTGGAAGCAGTGGTCCCATACCAGTTGTTGAGCTTATGAAAAAAATATCTCTCAAAACATCCCTGCATCCCTCAGTTCATGTTTTTCCACATGCTTATAGTCTAAGAGGGTCTCACCTCAACTATAGGACTCAACCTTATAAACTATTACTTAGGCAAATAGAGCCTACTGCTATGACCACTAGTGGAAATGGGACAGAAAAAAATGTCAGAATTCCACCTAGCATTTTATGTCTCTGTTTTAGACCTTCACCACGACTCACAGTGCAGATGACTTAACAGGCAACGGCATTACAATCTATAGAATATCAAGGGAGCATTTGAGTAGGAAAACATTTTAAAATTATATCAACATTCTCATTAAAAAGAGATGAATAATAGTGCTGTGGACAAAAAGCAGTCAGAATTAGACTACAAATTTCCATGGTGGCTGGTACTTCCAAACATTTGCACACTTAAATTATTCTCATAAACATCACAACCAGTTCTGGACCATTCTAACCACGTTGTTTCTGACACATAGCCAGGAATTTAGCAAGCACAGCTGAGTTAGTGAAAAGAAGAATTCACTTCTGTAAACCCCAAACTTACTTCGCAGTCAGTTTCCCATGATTTCCAGTCGCTGCCAGCCATCAATCATGCCTCCATCTGCCTGTGTGACACACAACATTTTTGCCAGCTAACAATCCAGCGCTACATGAAATCATCAGTCCTTCAAATGGCAAGGTAAAGGCAATTAGTTTGTAAGGTTAAAAGCAGAGTTTGGTGGATTGACTCCCTAATCTGTGTCACCACTGTCTGAGGAATAAGTATTTCCATATCATTTGTTTAAAAAATAAGCAAGCCACATCTAGATTGACCATGTTTCTTCTGTGCAGGAGCAATAATCACATTTCACCAAAAATTGAGTAAGTCTATTGTGTAAATGAAGGACTCCCTGAGCACACATTAACAAGAGAGACCATAGCAATCTGTCATTTCAATGATCCCTGAACAACAGGATCTGTAAGTAATTTTGATAGAACAGATTGCGACAGCTTCGTAGGAATTATTAAAAGTTGCATAGGCAAAAATCTGCAGAACAAAAGGAATCAAAGTAGGATGTAGGTTGTTGCATCATTTCACATATGATCAAACATTGAAAATAGCCCTGCTAAAATCGATGAAAGGATCCATTGGTACAAGAATGACTGAAACGTTACACGTGAGCTGACCATACTGAGAAAACCAAGATTTTATTGCTAAATGAAAATCTAAATGAACAAAAATTATTTGTTCTTACTCTTTCAGAAAAAGCACAACTAAGCACTGCAATTCATCATCATCATATAAAAACCCAGTATGCACACATGTGGCCTCCTAGTCAACCTACCAGTCCTGTGAGTTAACTGGCTAAGAACAGAAAAGTCGGGATTTTTTTTTTATAAGAAGATAAATCCATATTATTAATGCATGGTAAAGACTGCTATAAGCAGAATAGGTGGACTGGCATTATTTGGGTTATAAATCTTTCACCCTCATCTCTTTTATTTGTCCTTGTATGTCATCTTACACAGAGATAGTAACAAAAAACTTGCCAAGTAGAACAATGTTAGAAAACTGCACTAACCCCCCTCCTTGAGGAGCAATTCTGGGTTTAAGAAAATATTTATCCATTTTGCAGAGCTCTCTTAAGAAAACACAGAATTAACTACTTCCAAGACAGTGGGAACAGATACCAAAATAAAGCTCTTCTCTGCAAAAGAACTAAGGAGTTGCTGTCCATGCAAGTGGGATTTATCTGCTAGCCCATCACCGTGAATTAGCACAGAACTGCTTGCCTGTGACTTCCAAGTCAACACTTCTTTTACTACAGAAGGTCGTGTATATGTGTTTAGATGTTGACAATTCCATATGAGCAAAAAGAAACATCAGCAAGTTAAAAAGGAGGAGCTGAAGGGAAGAAAAGTTAGTATTGCAAAAGGCCAGTTTTGTACTGTCAAAGTGCTGCCTAAATTTCAACATCTTGATCTTAAATAAATATTTCATTTCTGTTCCCTCTCCTCTGCTCAGGGATCACTCCATGTGTAACGAACAGAAGTGATTCAGACTGACACAGACCATTTCACCGGTACCTCATTGCTCTTGACAAAAGCCGGTAAATGAACCTTCCTCTCCCTCCTAATAAATTCAGTGGGAGTTTTACAACAAAGTTCATGGGAGTTCGAAGTGTCTGGAACACTGCTGTGAGGTACAACTGTAATGCACTACAGGAGACCTGGACCACAAGATGGTGTTGTTCTGAATGGACATTAGTAGACAAAACCACCAAATCCTACACCCATGAAACTCTTCTCTTTTCTATCAGACTCAAACCTAATTGTTATCACAACTCAATATTAAATGTCCTAATTCAGTCCCTAAAAAATTTATATCTAACTGCAATTAACCTAAAGAGCCAAAAAAAAGAAGAGTTCTGTGGAGTGCAAACCTGATAATGCAGTGATTTTATCATGCCAGAGAGAGGATTACTTCACCAGAAAGCCAGCTGTGTTTTATTTCCAGATAGAAGTTCTGCTTTCTGCTTCAGGGTAGTCAAATGCAATTCATGTTGTGGTCCAAACCCACAATATTGTCACAGCATGCAGTAGCTCAGGAAAAAGCAGCAATGGAATAGTTGCAGAGCTTTTGGAGTGAAGTTGTCTTCTCTCCAGAGCTTAGAACAACTCGACTTCGTTAAATTTAGTCTACACAGAGAGAGACAGCTTGACACACTTGCTTAGAGTTAACATTCTTCTTCATGATAGCTTTCAAATCGATTTCACTCTACTGGTGCTATTTTTTTTATTAAAGAAAACAAAGTGTTCAGCAACAATGTGATTATTGAACAGTTTTGATTAACTGAATTTCAACTGCTGCAAACAAACCTTTTGAAAAAGTAGAATCCTTCTCTCCTGGAACTGCTAATTACAGCCTAAGTGTCCTGCCTTCCTTTGTTTCAGCTGAACATACACATTGTTTTTCTGACAATTCATGCAGAATGCGTTCATTTCTTTTTAAAAAAAAATGTGTCAAAAAATTGTATTTCATGTTGTACAAAGATTAAAGTGACTACGCTACCCCAAAATGCAGTAACATCTCAAAAATTGCATTGAACTGAGAAAATATAACTGTACAATCAAAACACCACTGTTTAACAGCTTCCCCCAATTCTAGGGCTCCAAAGAATTTAAATCTTTTAAGCAGAAAATCATTCTTGTAACTTCTGACTGCATACAGTCTGTTGGATATTTTTAATTCCTTCTTTTAGGCCTAATTGGAAATTCCTTGGATAAACTCCTTTCAATTACTAAAATTATATATAATTCCCCATAAGTTTAAAATATTGCACCTCTCTATTTCAAAATATTTGATGCCAGTTAATCATATAGCTGTGCAATATGAGTCTGTGATAGTGATGCTATCCCTGTAAAATAAAGGTATAAAAGTTGTTTTGCTCTTCAGAGCTTGATCTATAATAACTAATAATCAATTTATTCTAGAAATGTATAAAATATAGAACAATATACAAATCTTGACAGAAAACCTTACCAGAAACGCATATGCTTGGCCATGCCGCTCAGGACACATCATTAGTGGTACCAAGGAAAACTGTGGCAGAGGACACTGAAGTAAAAAACCATTCTTAAGAGGAAGGAAAGCAGAAGTAGCAGCATTTGGGGCATGAAGGGGGATAGTTGAGTGAAAAGCGGGTGTGTGGAGGGGAGTTGGGTAAATTTCCTTAAGGCTAAACCCCCTTGCGTTCTAGCCGGGTCCTCACAGATGGAGGGGCTAGGGGCGGCTGAGTTTAGACCTTAATACAGATCTCAATCGACAATGAGGATAAAAAACCAAACCGGATTATAAAATAGTATTAGTTATTGTTCACAAGCAACATTATATAGATTCTTCTGATTGTTGGGAATAGGATTAATTTGCAGAAGCAGTGTGTCCGTAAGGGATACCAAATAGACACTGGGTGTGAAAGAAATACAGTTACAGAGACATTACAGGATACGAATAAGCAAATGAAGGCACAAACGGTGCGGTTACAGGGGAAAAGCAGAGTTCTTACCCACGGAGGCAGATCAGAAAAGAGGGAGAAGTCCGTCAATGCCCCCTTTCAGTCTTTGGTGTTAGGTTCTGGGGTATACCCTTTACTTCTTCTCCCCTTGCTTGCTTCCTTGCTTTCCTCAGTCTATAACTGACTTGATTTTTAGGTTTTTTTATATTTTTGTTTGTGGGTAAGTATTCGTGTGTGTGCGTGTGTGTGTGTGTTTGTGAGAGAGAAACATGAGTCAGTAGTCAAAACAATAGATGTAGTAGAGGCACAAGTACTTTCTGATGGGCTATTGGCTTATCAGCGTTTCGGGGCTCCAAGCCATTCCTTGTATCCTTGTATCAATAGGAGACTTCCTGGGGAGGCCTTCACCCCCTGAGGTAATCTTACCTTTGGACAACGGATGTGTTAGCTCTGGCTGAAGACATCACCCCTCGTCGTGACTGTGCACTTCTTTTCTTGAAATGTGCCTCAAGGCCAGGGCAGTGGGCAGGACAAGGATCGCTTGCATAAAAAAAGCCCTTAGAATGGCTTCCACCTGAAAGTATCTTAATTCATTGTGGAAGGTTTTACCCTTTTCCCAAATAAATGCAAAGGGCCGTGCAAAAACCAAAACAAACCAAAACACTGAAACTGTTGGATTTTAATTTCTTAAAATAGCAACACCATGTAAAGCCAAAAAGATCTATGGGGCAAAAGCCTAACATCAGATGCTCTGACTTCTTTGAAAAATTAATACCATTTCAAAGTTTCTAACATTTTTGTTAGAGAAAAAAAGAAAGCAAATTTTTAAAAGATCTTTTTTATGATGGGTACATCATGAACAGTAAAGAACATCATCCTACCGTAGAGCTATCTTGCTGGAAATAGTGAATATTTACATCCTCACAATTCACAGAATCATTAAGGCTGGAAAAGACCTCTGAGATCATCAAGCCCAGCCTATGACCTAACGCCACCAGAATAAACTAGACCATGGCACTTAGTGCCACATCCAGTCTTTTCTTAAACACCTCCAGGGATGGGGACTCCACCACCTCCCTAGGCAGTCCATTCCAGTGTCTAACCACCCTTTCCAGGAGGAAGTGCATCCTAACATCTAATCTAAACCTTCCCTGTGCAGGCAG
>VZRI01004972.1:33289-45904 GCA_013397515.1 Upupa epops
CTGGACGGGGCACCATTCACAACCACTCTCTGTGCCTGGTCATCCAGACAGTTTTTAACCCAGCAGAGGGTGTACCACTTCATACTACTCCCCTGTATGCTGCCATAACTACATTGTTTTATCTAAAACCTGACTCATTAATGATTGTGAAGCACACTGAGAGGCTCAGTTGAGAGCATATCAGAAACAGCTTGTGCAAAGAGCAGCACAGATGAAGTGTCATTATAATAATCAACTTTTCCATAAGAGAAGGTACAACTTCATACGTGTGTATTTCTTCAACACTAAAAGAGATGATGCAGAAAGTTGCCAATAAACAAAAAAGCCCTGCTACACACATTTAATTACAGAAGAGATCATTCGTTAATGTTTCTATTTCTAACATCTCATCTTTGTTTATCAGGAAGCCATGTATAAGAATAGGCTTTAACTCTTGTTTACCAGACAGCAGACAACTGAGAGTTAAAATCTGTGTCTCTGGCTTTGTGTCTGCTCTCCTGGGCCAAGGTGCAACAAAGAGGCGTAGCTCCAGGTGATTCCATGTGCCATATGCGCTGCATTTCCTGCACACACTAGGAGTCGAGGAGCATTTCCACATTTCCAGCTACTCTGATTTTCTTGCTTTTTGTCAGTTTAAGCCTGCCCCCTCCTGTTGTTTATATATTTAATTTCATTTATCTCTCTCTTTTTTTTTAATTGGGTTTTTTTGTTGTTGTTTTTATATCAAGGACAATTAAAAACATCCAACATAAAAGCACAGGAAGGGAAGTACTCCCTGAAAGCCTTACAGCCAAATTCAGGTCTTTGGAGATTCTGCTCAAAGAAGCATGAAATTTTCACAGATGTCTGGGCAGTGTAAGGGTAGCATGACTGACATGTTCTGCTGCCCTTTCTATTCAGAATATTTTTCTGGTGGCTCTGGGTGTGGGACGGGCTTCTCTTTCACAGCATTTCAAAACACAAATCAACATAGCCATTTTCCAAAGGGGAAGGCATATACTAAAGATTCAATCCCATATGCTGATCTTTAGCCTCTCTCTAAGTTGTCCTGCTGACTTGTGTGCAGCCATACATATGCAAAACGTACAGCATTTGGCATGGGCTCTGCTGTGTTGGTCAGATTTCAGGAGGAATGCCAGCTTTGCTGAGGTTCCTCAGACTCTGGTTCTGAGTTCTGCAATGGAGGGGCAACAATGAACACAGAAGGCAGAGACACTGTGGGTCATGCATGCTGCAGCTGTGCTCTACACAGCTTCAACAGCAGTGAGGCTGCCACAGAAAGAAACAGGGAAACCAGACTATTCAGACTACAGTTTTGAGGATACTATTATAGCTGCCATGCAGCATATATTCTAATCCAAGAATGCCCTAGATTCAAGGGGTAGTTCCTGACACACAGAGGCAGAAAGATGCAAATCACTGGAAGCAATTGGCCTCTGGCCACCATTTTCCTTTGGGATTTGGCATGATGACAGTCTAAACACTGCCAGAAACAACAGAACAATGAGATAAATCCAATGCTACAGACTAAACACTCTCAGATTAATTTGGAAACTAAAAGTCTACAAAAGCAATTAGCATTGGTAAACATTTTGCATTTATTACGAGTACTGTGAACCAGATTTCCTCCCTCCAAATATCTCTATACAAATCTCCTCCAATTTTTTTTTTAAATAAATTTCATGCATAAGCTTAATTTTAGCAACCAAGTTATGTTGCTTGAGGTTAAGGTCATAACTCTACACCAAAACACACTGCTTGCAACAAAACTGTATACATAAACATCACAACCCTTTTCTATTTCCCCATTCTGGTCAGTTAAGCTGTTTTCCAACCACAGTCATGTAACTAAATAATAGTGTTACTCTTATTAAATACAAGGCCTGATACTCACCACGCAGGAATTGATACCAAAGCTTGTTTGGAACTGATCACACTCTATTTATATCTAATGCATACAATATGCTACGTTTTTGGGTGGCTTGTTGTGTGCGCGGGGGGTTTTGTGGGAAAAATATCTGACGGATTTTTAAAAAGTCTGATTTTCACTCCATTTCACAGTTATACAAGATACTAATATTATCCAGTAATTGATCTGTTTCCCAGCCAAAGCTAACTGGGCTAACTTTGGTGAAGTGGGTAGACTCCCTGTTTCATACTTGTTAATTCTACCAGCTTCTTCTTGAGTCATTTACATGAGAATGTATTCTTTTTGATACAATTTACAGTCTAGGGGGTTTTTCCAAATAGCTAATCACAGTAATAAATATCACTGGTGGTAAAGCTACACCCTGCACTATGATTCAGGTGCTGGATTTCTGTTTAGTACAGAAAACAGAGTAAACCAATATAAATGAAATCCAGGTACCATTCCAGCAGGTTACATGGAATGCAAATCACTGTGGCAGGGGTGAGGGGGGGGAAAACAACATCTTTCAGATAGTGTATTAATAACTCACTGTAACACTGGAAAAAATAAACTGCTAATTGTTTTTGTACTTAACACATTCACCACCAAAAGAGGAGGAAGAGCTTTCATGTTATAGAAACTTGAAGTGGTGTAGGAAATTCCTTCTGCAATTCGACCTGAAAAGAGTCCTGCAAATCCACAACACCATAAAATTAATTATGTTTTCTATTTCTCCTGGGATAGCTTTTTAAATCATCAGGATAGAGATTCAATATGAAACTACTTAGATTAGGAGTTTTATTGCTAATACCAGTCATAGAATCATCAGGGATGGGAAGAGACCTCGAAAGATCATCTAGTCCAATCCCCCTGCCACAGCAGGACACCCTGACCAGTCTGTCTTTGGAGTGAAATTGTTTCCTCAGGTACCCTTGAATTCAGACAGTCCCATCTCTCCTTTTCTCACTTACCAACCACTCTTTCAGTGATCAGTACAGGTCACAAGACAAGCACAGGCTTACATGCACTATTCATACAACTCCAGCTCAGAACAGGCGAAGCAAATACAACATTTGCACTGCCAGGGCACTGGCAAAGGTCTTTTGTTTCAATGAAACGCAAGTCTTCAAGTTATGGCCTAGAGAAGACTTTAAAAGTGCTGACACTTCTGAGCTACCCTCCATGTGTATCCTCAAACCATTGTCTGAACTCCCAGCATCTTGTCCCAGCATGCATACGATTCAGAGTTAATCCTGGAGCTGGCTGCCTAAGAAGTCACTGTTTAAAGCTCCCAGTCATCAGTTTGGAAGTGTCTCGGACACAGCCATGGATCCCGAGAGCCAAAGGTTCACTCTTTCACTGAATGGATGAAAATAACTTCCTGAAAGCAGGACTGCAGATAGCCTGAAACATTAATTTCTCTTAAAGAAAATAAATAAATAAAGTAATGTGTGGGAGATATTCTGGGATACACAGAGTTAATTGTTCAACAAGAAATTCTATCACTGCTCAGAGATTATCTACATAGTTCAGAGTATAATGTAATGTGCTCCTCTTATGGGAAGTTGTCAGTGTCATATGAGTTTTTATTACAGTTTCTCACTATAAAACTATTTAACTACTGGTATGAAAGTGATTCTAGCAGAAGGAAAGAAGGGGAAATGAGACCTCTCCAACTTTTGAACAGTTAATGCACTCATGCATGTAAAATACCATGGTTTTTCGTATGTATTTTTAAAGATGCATTGCATTTTCTTCGATCTATGAGACGTAACTTCTTTGTTGATGTTCTTATACAGGATGCAATACCCACAGCAATATAGCACCACTGTACGTAATGTAAATAAGTCTAAAATTCTTATGGTATTGGTCAAGAAGATATTAGTGATTTTGTGCCCAACTTGAGAGACCATTAAGTGGCAGATGACTAAGAGCTTACCTTGTAGAATGCATTAACTTTCCTAAGACATTCCATATTTAGTTTATAGTATAAGACAATCGTGTTTATAATGTGAAATGTGATTTGTGGTTTTTAACCAGCCAAACAGATTTCAAAACATCCTTTCTTGAGGATTATCAGGTACCAGTAATAAAGTAATAAATAAATAATATATATAATAATAAATAATAAACAATCACAGCACATAAGCCACAAATGTTTCCACGTGAGCATAAGGTTTTTCAAAAGCAGATCACAAGTCAGAGTTTCTGACAAAGTGGTTTTGGAGGGCATCTTAGAATCGACAGTCAGTGAGTGTACATAACCATTCAATATTTATAGGCACTATCAAAGAAACAACCAAACATAATGTGAATTTCCCTTACACTGACTGAAAACTCTTGTACCAGGACAACCATATCCATTGGGAAAACAGTATTATTTGGAAAGAGGCCAGGCTAGACAGATGGCAGAGAAAAGAGGATCAGTGAAATGCTCAGTCTTGGAAAGTTTCAGTAGCGATGTAACGTTCTAATTGAGAAATAAATTGGGTAGTTTCATCAGCTTCTCATTCTACGAGGAACAAAGAAAGGTATGGCATAAATAAAACACATTTTACTAAATCAAGCCCAATAAATATAATCGCCTGTGTTTTTAAGAAAAAAAGAGATCTGAAAGATTTAGTGAAACAAGGTATTGAAATGCGTGCATTCTCTTCATATATAATCTAAAATATTTTCGTGTATTTTACAAATGTGGGTACTCTGTGTACAAAAAAAAACCTCAACACACCGAAGAACCATGCCTCTTAGCTTCATTTACTTCTTTTAGAGAATTTTCTGAAACTAGAGTGATTCGCTGCTTATCATTTTATTGATCTGTGTGACCTTCTGTAACTTCCAATATTTTTACTACAATAAAAAGATGACAGATTCATTTCAGGTGTGTGATCAATAGGCTGTGCACTTCAAATCACTGCTCTTTATATAACACAGTGATGCTCACAACAATCTGTGATAAAGACATGGTCTGGGTTTTGTTTCATACACCAGGTGTATAGATACCAAATAAAACCCCGGAGTAAAGATTTAATCGGATCTAAGCAAGCTATCAAACAACGAATCAAGCATATCAGTTTCTGGTGCCAATCACACACACAATTTTGATGTCGCTCCCTCATCCATCCATCCCTCTGACTCATACAACTGCATGAACAGTGCTCAGGGAAATAGGTGGCAGTTAATAACACAACAAGTATCTATTACAGTGTTGCAGGGAGTCCTGGCAAAATGCAGTGAAACCAGTTATCTCTTCCAGACCCTCTGGACTCTTCAGAGGAAATATTGTGGATAGCCGCAGGATCAGGACTTCAGCAAACACTTTAATATTAACCTAAGTCCTGTGTACATATGTATTCTTTGCATTGTCTCCTATCCAGCTCAAATACATGGGAAATATGGATCCCACTGTGCCAGCCATCATGATAAACAATTAATGTCATTTGTGCTGCCACAAATAAAAATCTAGATGGTAGATGTTAGGTTTCCTTGGTTGGTTTTAGGTTGGACTGGATGATCTTTAAGGTCTTTTCCAGCCTCACCATTACTGTGAATTAAATTAGTACCTCTGGTATGAAATCTAGCTCTTGCTAAGATTATTTCCTCATCCAGTGACATAAGATTGATCAACGTACCCTGATGTGGAGAAAACAATTTAAGAGTTTCTCAGAACTAACTCAGTGATCTTGGACAGCAGAATTGCTGCTGCAAGGAGCCACCAGCACAGTTGTTTTCATAATAACCTAATATACCATCCTCATGAAAGAGGTAATTTGAAAGAGTTTGGGTTTTTTGCTCAACTCATGACAATTTATCCATGTCAGCATTCATTAACTTACTGTCATGAAGGCTCCCACGCAGACTGCCAGTTCGTTATCCATACACAAGTTTAAAGCAGTATTTTTCCTGGTCAGAAATGCCAAGGAACTTATTTTCCATTTGTCAACATTATTTTGTAATAGGTCAGTAATTTTCTTCTTAGAAATCAATCCTTACTCATTTTTTCATAACATTTTAGACTGCAAATGCATCTACAGTGTTAGTTTAGTTTCATTGGAGTACAGAGCTATAGCTTAAATGGAATTTACTTGGCTAGTGTTAATGAAAATACAAATCAATACTTGAACACATTTTCTATTCAATTCTTTCATAAATTCTCAGGCATTGGTTCTTTTGTCCCCTTACATGGGGAAAAAACCCACCTGCTTATTCATAGCAAGACACTGAGATTCCTATATGCCAAGACTCAGCACATATCTGAACATTTTACATACTTCTCAGGAAGAGAGACAGTAAACTAAAACAGGGAGGATATACCCATGTAAAGAAATACAGGAAAGTACATTAGCAACCAGTGTTTCAATTATGAGAGAATTGTATTCCTGGCAATATCTGGCTGAGTGGCATGATCTAGATGTCAGACATTTAGGTTTACTTGGTTGGTTTTAGGTTGGACTGGATGATCTTTAAGGTCTTTTCCAGCCTCATCATTAATGTGATACTGTGATCTTGCTCTTTCAAATTTTAAGATGTCTTTATAAAACACCCGCTTGTAATCTCTGATTAACATTGTCCCAACTACCAGTAAGCCTTCAATAGATTCACTTTCAAGTGAAGTTGGAATGTTGGTTTCATCTTTTCTGCCTGAAATTTTTCTGAAGTACACCTGTCCCTGACTCACTCAGCCTCAAAAATCAGCAAAGCCCTGTTCTTTCTTGACTTGAAACTAATAGTTTGGTTTTAATATCTGCTGACCTTTGCAGGGGCTAAATGGAAAAATCCCTGTGACTATGTCCTCCAGCTTGCCAGCTCTCTATAAGGTGTTTTCTTTACTTTGTATTCCCCTGGCTGCATCTGAAGACTCTAATGCAAATCCTACCCTGCAATACCTTTGGGCATGTACTTGGTTTGTCTTCCCTTCTCCACTCCCAAACATTACCTTTTCTAACTTCAAACACAAGTATCTCTAGAGCACACATGCCAACACAAACTACTTCAGATCCCCAACATCTGCATTTTCCTGCACATACATTCTCGCTCGTGCACTGACAGCTCACTCTGGATCACTAGCTGACAGTCAGTGTGGCAGAAACAGAGTTGTTACTCTTCGTCTGTATCTCCAAGTTATCCTTGCACAAGGCCTCCTGACATAGCTCCAATGAATACTGCCATCCTGCCTGATTCTCAAACACCTAATGCAGGTATGATATGTTCAGCTTCCACTTCTCTATAGGTCTTTCCTGGTAGCTATGCATAACTTTTACAGAGCCTTGCTGCTTAGTGCACAAGTTAAAGTTATCCCACCCATCCATCCATGTAGATAAAAGCCTTCTCCAAGCTCACTGCATCTGATAACATGGCTATTCCAGTATAGTTTCTTCCAATCCAGCCAAATGCCACCTTGTTAGATTTTCAAATAAGAACAGACACGCTTTATCCTTCACACTTGGGTGGAGCTTTTTAAAAATACCAGTGCAGGATCACGTTATCTTCAAATCCTTCCTTCAAACTCTCTTTAACTGTTATGCCAATTAAATACTGACAAAACTGCTGTGCTCTGCTCCCAGACCCACACTGTCACGGGTCCTTCTTCTTTCCTGTCTCTGTGTCCACGTGCTGTCGTCTCTTAGTTTGCACCTACGCTACAAGGTCTTTGGGCCAGGGCCAGCCACTTCTGATTTTATAGTGCCACACAGAGAAAAGCCCAATTTACATCTTTGTTCTGGAGAATAAAGACCATCACTGTAACCCATAGCAAAGCATTACTCTGGTAAGACCAGCTGTCTCTGTCAACATAGCTTTCCTTAAGCAGAAGGGAGAGGAACTACCACAGACTTCTCTTCCTACTTGCATCTTCTTTTAATAAAATGGTGTCTATTTGACCTATAGAGAGTGTCTGCAAGGGACACCTCAGTGTCTCATGCCTAGAAGCTCTAGCAGCCAACCAGCCCTCTTTCCCTCATCATAAAAAGAGTAAGGTAAGCCTTTAAAAGACACAGCAAACAAAACGGTGTCAAAACAAGCAGGGGACAGACACAGAATGGATTACATTTAAAGTAAATGCTATGTTTACTTTAATGGACTTTGACAAAGGTCCACTGTTATAAAGAAAAACAACTTTCCCTGAAATTGGTCAAGACATCACAGTAAGAGGTAGAGCCCTCTTCCAGTCCCACCACTGAGTTTTTCAGCCATTCCCAACCACCTGCTGGCAGTTCACTCTCTCTTTCTCTGGGTTGCCTTCTAGTAAAACTAACATATTCCAGCTGTTCTGTGGTCCCAGGCCTTAACCCTTGCTTCCCCTTATTAAGTACTTAATGTCTTCCTCCTTTGAATTCAAGCATGGGAATCTCTGGAGAGGTGAGTAAGACAAAAATAATTATCTGTTCTGAATCTCTGAATATTTTGCAACTACTCGTTATTGTAATTCCAGCAAGAATACCAAAGTAACTATAAGCAGGTCTTACAACATTGTCCTTTCAAATTTATATCTTAGGAGCAAAATCAGTCCTTGGCACACAAGTTTTGTATGTATGTATATACCTTTCATCCATATATATATATATCAATATACACTTCCTCATTCGAGTTGTATAAGAAAATTGCTACCCTAGTTCCTTTATGACAATTTAAAAAAAGTCTTACTTTGATTTTAATAAATTACACAAAAAAGCATCATGAGAATTGCATGTGTGTCTTCTTGTCATCCCCTGTTTCCAGACACTGCGGTTTATACTGATAATCAGGTACAACAGAAAGAGCACTTACTCTTCAGCTCCCCTCATGGTTCCCATCTACTAGGGGAAAGCTAAGTAAGTTCTTGCTGCTTTTAATCCTCAAGAGGATTGCTTTACTTTGGTGCTTTTCAAACTGCACCTCAGGCACTAGGTGGAGTCAGTCATGTTAACTGTTTCAGCTGGAAGGGCCACCTAGAAGTATCTGTCAACAACTCAAAACAAAGGGAAAAAGACTCTAAAATGTGAATCTGGGAGACAGTGGGGAGAGAGTACTTATCTTTCCTGTAAGAAACCTTTCAGCAATAGGAGGGTGTGCAATGGATGCACAAAGACCAAGGTAACTTTGCAATGTACATTTAAATTCCACTTGGTGCTGAAAGTAAAATATCACTGAGTGATAACGTTGCCTTGCACCTTACTGGAGGTATTTACATATGACAAGCCATCTGTTAAAAGGAAAAGAGCTGCTTTGGTGTTCTCTACAAAGTCTTAGTTTGAGAAACAAGCTTAGTTACTAAGTACAGCAAGGTTTTGGTGATCATCAAACATACTAACAGGAGGCTATCACACAGCTAGCACATGGCTGGTCCTACATCTGAACTTCCATGCAGTTGAGAGTTGTTATTAATAAAGGAAAAAGAAATAGCATGTTTCACTATTAGTAAAACAGAGCAACAAATCACATTAATTCTAATTTTGATATTTTGTACTTGTCTCAACAGTCTCAATCTTTCAAAACAGTTTTTAAATCGTGTATTATTTTTAAAGGCACCAGGAACTCTACAGAATGGAAAGCAATTAGAGCATTGTATATTCACAGGAAGTACAGGGGTAACACGGACTGCCCTAAGGCAGTGTGAGAAATGGTTCAGGGATATTTTGAAATTTTGCATTTGAACTCTGAAAGAAGCTACTGAGTAAATATGAGAAATCCTGTGCAAACCACAGAAATAATTCTGTGGCTGAGTACTCATCTTCCTTACTGATCTGATATCCAGAGGCTTTTCCATGTCCCTACGAAAAGCAATGAGATATTTCAAAGAAGTTGGATATTGCTTTCTAAAGTATAAATTGCTCCTTCTGCCTTTTGTAATTTAGGGTTATTAGAACTCGCCTCCAAAGTTTTCTACACGCAGAGTCCATTTGAAACTTTTCACTATGATATGAGTACCTTGTGAAAGAAGAGACTCTATTTTCTATCGACATAGTCTACAACTGACTTTCAAGACAGCTAAGATGGCAATCACATAGGTTTTAGTATATGTTTCATGTGAAGATGCTAAAATAATGTCTGAAAAGTGGGAATTTAAGCAGAACTATTGATTTTAACACTTTCATTACAAATATTTATTTTTCTATTTGATTCTGTAGGGAGATTTATGGAGAAACCGAGAACATTTCCTACTGAAACTTCTTTTTATGGAAATTGGTATGCTAGTAAAAACCATGCTTCAAACACCATGCTCTGGAATTAGCTGCAGCAAGCCCCAGGTATGGGGACACAGGACAAGAAGCATCACTTTGTCTTTCTCTTCTTTACCATTTTGAGTGACTGATGCCCTTACTATAAGCTACATTGATGATGATGATGATTATTATATCCTTCTAATAGACAACAATTAAGTTTATAGGAGATGCTTTAGCTTGCTTTTGCAAAGCAATGTACCCACTTGCAAAAGCAAAAGCTGACCAAGCCTTAAAGGCATCGTGGTTCTTATTAGAAGTTCCTCAGGCCTAATCTCTGGGCTAAGCAACAATTTTCAGAAGGCTTTTTCCAATCTTTTTCATACTCAGATGGCATCAAATGATGATTTGGGCAGCTGGAACCTGGGGGCATATTTGCTTCATTACATGCATTATTTTGTCAGCTGGAGCTGATTTTGTGTTAATATACAGATGGACTCAGAAATCCTTCAAAGACCTTAAAAATATATTTTGTTTAAAATGTAAATACTACCCTGCTATCAATAATAGCTGCACTGGCTTCTTTCTCTTAAGCATTCTATGCCTTATATGCCAATAATCTCAGGGCCTTATTTTACCTTACATACATTTTCATTAAGCCTGAGGAGGGCTCTTTTTGTCTTTCCTGACTGATTCAGGTTTAATTGGCCTCTAAGGATAGTAAGCTGCTTGAGGGTTCTTTCAGAATCTGTGTTCCTCTGCTTCTTTGCCAAATATTTTTTTTCCACCTAGCAATTTGATTCGATCAGCTTCTTTTCCCCGTTTTCCCTGCCAGAGACAAAGCTGCTACATTTTTTGGTCTCATATTTTATAAGCTTTCCTCACCATCAGTGTTCTTAGAAGAAACACTGGTTGCCAGGTAGCTACAACTTTTCTTTCAAAGTCTGTTTCAATATGTCCTAAAAAAAAAGGTTAATCAGAAGGGTTTTCCTCCTTGTTCCTTTTCCAATCTAACTGAATCTTCACCACAGATGTGTGAGCTGACCATGCCATTTAATCTCTTTCCAACGAGTCAAAACTGCGTAAGGAATTCAGAACATAATTGAATCTAGGGATCGAGACAGCACAATAAAAAACCTAGAAAATCCAAACTCCCTCTTATATAAGGAATTGAAAACAGAGAAGTACTTCACTTTCAACTGTATTTCTTTTCCTTAATAATAATAATATCAAATTCTTGGAACTTTTTTTCCTTCTTTCTATCAAGGAAGACTAAGATTCTTTAAGAACTAAGAGTTTCACTATCATTGTGCAGTATGTTTTTTTCATAAACAGCACTGTATCTATTACTTGCTTCCCATACCTGGAATCGTGCTTTTACACAAAAGTAGCCCCAAAGTTTCAAAAATAGCCTCATTCAGCAACAGTAATTAGCAGATTTCTAAGCTGGTAGCTCCAGTTTGCTCTTTTGGGCTGTCTTCGTGGACAGTACTTCTCTGTTCCTCTAGGCAGCTTTATTTACTCAACATATTTCCAACCACAAAATTTGTAGTAGTCAAAGCCATTTATCTTTCCATAGAAGTTCTCAACAAATTAATGGCCATTTCATATGGCTGAGTCCTTGGAGAGCCAAGATGAGATGGATTAGAGCATAACCCAAGAAGGATTCTGATCTCTCACAGGTGATGCTTGGATTTTCAGCAGTGTAAGCTACAAACCATGACACTCCCAACTACGCTTGCAAGTCCACATCATATTCTGATGTGCAAGAGCCTTCCATTTTTATGGAAGATGCAACTATTCCGAAATTCAGTGAAGTTCTGCACAGTAACAGCAGAAATTTTATCAAGAGGAGTCTAACAAAATAATTTACTGTGCAATGGTTTTTTTACACCTAGAACTAAAAAACTGCACAGAAAGTTTTAAGAAGTACACCTTGTATTTTCTACAACAGAGAAATAGGACAGAAAAAAGATACCAGAAGGATTAAGAGATCAGGAAAGAAATCATGGGAAGGGATGGAGAAATAAAATGTTAAGTCGGAGATGACGATAGGAGCAGTCTCACCCACATGTGGCAGATGTTTGCCATTAAAGCAGCTGCCTCAAATCAGCACCTTGAATGAAATTTTACATCCACCGAACATCAAGGCAGACAAGGTCTGTCACAATCTTGGAGAGATAACTAAATAACTGGATTGATATTTAAGACTGCCATTCTGCTGTCTTTCTTGAAATCAAAAGAATGGAAGAGCACAGAAGTAAACAGTTAAACACTTTCAGGCAAGTATTTATGCTTACTTGTTTGAAAAGCAGCAGGAAAGCATGTTCTCCTAGCTCAGATTCTCACTTGTAACTAGTCTTAATCCCTTTCGCTATTTTTCTTTTCCTTAGAACATGCAAATATTTTCACGCTCCGGGAAACAGAAATCTAAAATAGCAAGCAATGATATTTATTTGCCTTAATAAATGTACAAAGTGTTCCTTAGATTAAGCACAGGTTAAAATATGCTGAAAGAGAAATGTAATTTTAAATCGCAGGAATCACCAATACGTACTGAACAGGGCA
>VZRI01004972.1:45944-87456 GCA_013397515.1 Upupa epops
GAACACTGTCCCAGATTCTGGGCTCCCTGGTTCAAGAGACAGGAAACTATTGGAGACAATCCAGTGGAAGACTATGAAGACGATGAAGGGACTGGAACAACTCTCTAATAAGGTGAGAGAGAAAGATCTGAGTCTGTTTAGCCTGGAGATGACTGAGAGGATCTTATCAGTACTTATTAATATTTAAAGGATGGGTGTCAAGAGGACTGGGCTTTTCAGCAGTGCCCAGTGACAGGACAAGGGGCAGCAAGCACAAAATTGAACATGGAAAGTTCCATCTGAACATCAAGAATTGCTTCATATGCACATAGAAAAATTACAACATAATCCCATTATCTCAGATGACAGCATTGACACAAACAGCCTCAGATGGAATTATGAGCCAAGAACATAAGGCACTCTCCTGACAGCCACAATGACCCTCCTCACCAGCATGGCAGCACATTCACCATTCACTTAACTTCTTCTTTCCCATTGCTACTCTTGGAAAATACGGCTAAGTGTTGCTGCCTAGCATCCTGTCTGCTCCAACCACACTTGAACCTTAGGTATTTCTTTATTTCAAGTTGTGGCAGAGGTTCCAACAGGTAATCCAAGGTTTCCACACTAGGGATACAGTTGTGCCAGCTTATCTTTTACTCAACAACTCTGAAACAGGCAAAGAATGTAACCAGAAATAGCAGAAACTCAGGTAAGTGGAAGAGCTGGGTGGAAGGTCCCTCAGCAGGTCACAGGCAACAAGGCATCACAAGTCTTCTTCTCTTTCAGGAGCCATTGTTTTCACCGTTAAAGCTTGCAGCAGCACCACATGTAGAATTAGCAGCAGACTGTAGCACCAGGGAAAAAAATAGTTCACAGAACACAAAAAAGTCTTCAAAACCCACAATGAACAAAAACAGTATTTTTTTTATTCATCTACCTCCTCTATGTACTGATGATGACTCACACAGCGGCCTAGAGGATAAATTTCCTTGAGGATATAAATTTCAGAGCATTCTCTTGCTGACTCAGCAATGATAGGCCTTGAGAATGTGTACTAACTTGTCCAGACAGTGTCCAGATGTGAGAGTTCTGGAGTTACTTTCAATATTAAAGAAGGAAACCTATGTAGAATTCCTAGTATGTTCCCTTTTGATAACATTTTTCAGAAAAGGGAACACAGAACAACCTGATGCAAACCAACAGTACCCCACAAGTGCGGAAAGTGAATACAGTCCCTGTCTAGTTGTAGCACTAAGGGTAGCGCTGGGTCTTTTTCTGCTGGGTAATCAGAGAAGAGCTGTGCATTACCACTGTGCTGACTTCATGCTTTCCTTACTTTTAAAATACACAAACATTAAACTTAAAAAACTTAAAAAAAGTTCATATGGGCAATTTTAGGTCCCAAAGTCATCACAGTCTTGAGATTTTATCCATACTTTGTAGCTACCTATGACTGTCAGACAATGGAGACTTACCATAGGCAAGTTTTCACTGGGAGAAACATGAGAAACACTTCTGGCTTCTGAGTTAATAATCTTCAAATAACATTACTTGCTCCCACATACATACACAGAAAAATGTCTTTAAGTCTTGTTTACAACTCAGTATATCATGTACCGCACACCTAAAAATTAAATTACGTACATGTTTCATAAATCGTTATTTTTCAAGTACGAAGGCTGTGACACTGCACAAACATGGCATGCAGCACAGTTCTAAATACATAGAGAACTTGAACCTTTGGACTGCTGCAAAATGCCCCAAAATATCACACTTAGAACATAGTACTGTTACCTTTTTTGTTTTGCTTGTGATGGTGGTGTTGTTGCCCAGGGCCACGGCCTCTTGGACATCATCTCAGGAACAGAGAAGGACCAACACACCTGGACAGAAGTGGAAAGCTCCCACAGATCAGTTTGACTAGAAGAGGTGTGGTAACTATTTGATTCCATTTGGAGCAATACCTGAGCCTACATAAAGCACCTATGCATTTAACTTAGATTCTAGTAGGTGTCCTAGAGATACAAATCATAGGAAAAGATGTACCTGAGTACAGTGAAATAGAAATTAATGGCAGTTCCAGAGCATCAAATGGACACCAGTCTTTTCACAGAAAATACCATCTGCCAGGTAAGATCTGACACATCAGCCTTTTCTGCCCTGTTCTATGGTGCATGCTCCACTAATGGTGGTGGTAATAAGCTGGAGGAAAAGACAGCCACCTGGCTCTAGTTCTTTACTTTAAGAACTAACAACCACTTAACACCTGACTATAAGCTCCATTACCTCATTCCCTGACACCCAGAACAGCTTCCTAGAGAACACAGCAGAGTTCTCTTAGGAATGCTTATCTTAAAATGCCTCAAAGCAAACAATGCCTAGTATTTCTTGTTCAGACTTGCCAAAAGAGCAGTCCTGGAGTTCNGGGCATGCATGGAGAGCAGCCCTGGAGTTCCTTCAAAAGGGAAAATCTGAATCTTCAAATCAGAAATCCTGCTCCTGACAAGTGCTATAGTGATTATATTATTTCCTTTAGGCATGCTGCTCCTTTACCTGGTAAGTAGCAATAGTTAAATCCTCTTGTTCTCTGCGAGAATCATCACAGTCTAACTTCCAAGGATCAAACCATCAGTTCATTCAGGAATGGGCCCAAGAATCATACCAAAATTATAGCAAGTATATGTGCACAGGCTTTGTACTTACTAAATAACGGTCTTCTGGCAGTTTGATACTCCAAGACTTTAGACTTCACAAACAGAACTTTTCATTACATCATCATATACAACCTTCTTTAATTTCACATATATGACCCTCTTTAATCTCACAGTTGTCACTGGTCTTTCTTACTCCACCTAAAACATTCCCTTGAGCCACAGTTCCCTATAAATCAAGACTGTCCGTCCTGTGGCTTATAAGCATCAGGGAGACTTAAATGAAGCTGTTTTTGTATTCTATTGGATAGAGCCTATGTTTCATGCATGCCCTGCTTAGCATAAGCTCAGAAGTAGTACCACTACACCAACACAGTACATGTCACATGCATGCCTGCGCACACAGAGGCTTTCTGAGTGCGAGGAGGTGTTGCATTACCACGTCCTTGTCCATAAGGAAAGGAAACACCATTTCTACTTCCCACCATCTAGAATGAAATAAGAAAACATCTCAGGCCATCAAATACATTATGAAATCACACCTTGTTAGTTAACAGGAAGTACAGTCAACTCAAGTCAAAAGAAAAAAAAAATAGTGTTTTATTAACTACCACACTGTTATAATACACTTTAAACGTACAATAAGGTAGCCTTTAAATTTGAGGTGGTTTGAAGAATAACAAATGAACAGATTTCCAAATGTTTGTAAATAGGTGAACTGCAGTAATTATTGTCGTACATTTTTTGAAAATGGTATAGCACTTACAGACTGGCTATGTAATTCCATTTTGTACATTTTTCTATAATTGAAAATATAAACAGTAATTAAAAAATAAAAAGAAAATTCAGCATAATAAAAAACATATATGTTTATCAGTTAAATGTACTGGATACATACAATTTTTAAGGGAAGAAGCAAAAAGGGAAAGATGGCTGATATTTAAATGCAGATTGACTAACCAAAAAACTAAACAACAAACAAATAAAAACCTCATAAACCCCCTAGTTCACTATGACTATATCCATATGTTGGGGAGTACTGTCAATATGGAAGTGGTTTTTCTGTTGTATTTGCATATGTTATATCTTACTGGTAATTTACATGATGGCTTTTAAGGCCCTGGCAGACAGATGTTTTTTGGAAAAAGATTTGATAAAAATCACTGCTGAGACGCAATACACCTGATTTTTGGTCCTCCAATGTTCAAAAGAAGGGATATACTTGACTATTAACATTTGCCTTACCACCCAAATGCCTCAATCTATACATACTTTTTTTTAAACATTTTAAACTTTTTAAACATTGGTTATATTGCCCACCTTGGTTATTGAAAGAATATTAACAAGACATCATTTTGGCAAATTAAATCTTAAACATGGCTTTTCAATAGGATTTAAAAGGTGACTATCCCTAGAGTTCCATGTTAAAATGTAGTTTTCAAAATCTTACAAGAGTAATGCTTAAAATATTGTACATAGTTAACCTAATTAAAATAATTAGCTTCAAAATGACAAGTTGATGAGCTAAGTAAAGCCTACACTATGTAACATTTGCTTGGAAACTTGATTTGTCAGTTATGCATAATAAAAATTCCAGTCATCAAGAAAATTACAAAATTTCTTTTATCATAACATGATTTCTTTTCACCCATCAACTTCTTTTATCTTACAATAGATAAATACCAACATGTTCTCATTTTTTTTTACACTAAACCACACAGGATTGATGCATTTGGTTAGACTACCATTTCCATCGTTAAATTCTTTTTTTATTTTTAATATAACTTGGTAAAATTTCATCTCTTCTAGATTCCAAAAGTACCTACAAAACCCATGCAATTTTACCATTTTAATATACTATGGAATATCATACAAAGTAAGGCATTTCAGTGTCATGTATAACCAAGTTACTGTCAATCCAAAAATTTTTGCACATCAATAAAAAGATATCTAAGAACTTAGGAACAATATTCTTCTCACTACTGTATAAAAATAACCACAATTAATAGGTATCTTGTGTAATATTTACTCCATTGTCTCGTTTCCCGAAACTGTGACAAGCTGTAAAGGTATTTCAGTGTTGGTAAGAATATCCTGATTGCTGGTGCCAGATGTGTTAACAGTTCCTATTCCTGAAACAGAACCTTGTTGAATATTTGCAAGGATAAGTGTTGTTCCTCCTGCAGTAATCAAAGTATCATCAGGTGTTGCTTCCACTGATGCCAGCACTGTACTGCTAGAGTGAATACCTTTTTTATTCTGATGTGTTTTAATGTGTTTGGCGAGATGATCACTTCTCATAAAGCGTTTTGAACATTCTGGACAGACAAATTTCTTCTCACCTGTTACGCAAGGATGAAAAAAAAAAGGTTTTCAAAACCATTAGAAACATCACATGTACACCAAAATCACCAAAACTTGAGATGACTTACTACCTTTCAATGGCAGAATTCTAACATCACCTACACTAAAGAATAAAGCAATCCAACATGGATTATATAAACTTGTGTATTATATCTCTAGACAAATCCTTTAAAAGTTATTTCTTTTTCTGTGTCTCACTGAGTTTGGGAAGATCATTCAGGGAAGATGAAGAATACTGCCATCTCATATCCTCAGGCTGCTAATTTTCACTGCAGTTATTACCAATAAATAACTTTTAAGAAGAGAGCAAACCTGCCAAATGACAGACAGGTAAAACTACATGAGCTCCTGCAGAATCCCACCTGAGACTGACAATAAGATCATACAGTATTTCAGATCTGAAGGGACCTCTGAGGTCTCTATAGTCTGGTCTCTCTCTAAGCAGGGTCAGCTATGAGGTCAGTTCTGGCTGCTCAGGTATTTATCCAGTTTGGTCTTAAAAACCTGTAAGGATGGAGACTGCAAAGCCTCCCTAGGCTCCTCTTTCCATTGCCATCTGTCCTTCACAATGAAAAAGTTTTTATTTATATCTGATCTGAACCTCTCTTGTTTCAACTTGTATCCGTTGTTTCTTCCTCCCACCAATGCAGCACCTTGGAAAGTCTGTCTTTGCCTTCTTAATTGGGGCCTCGCAGGTACTGGAAGGTCGCTATTAGCTCCCTCCTACCCTTACCGTTTTCTTTATGGTGCTGGTTCTTTAAGAGCAGTTCCTACACTCTCTCCTCATAAGGCAAATGCTCCAGCTTCCTGACCATCTTGGTCACCCTTCAGTGAACTCAATACTGTTGATCAATGCCCTTGCTATATTGGGGGCTGAAAACTAGATGCCATCATCTAGATGCAGTTTAACCAGTGCTGGAAAGAAGGGCATAATCACTTTCCCAGAACAAGTGTCTCTGCTTCTGCTGACTCTGCCTTTTACTGCTGGCTCTTTCTCATATTCTGATTGACTACCAAAATTCCCAGGTACTTTTCAGTAGAGCTGCTTCCCAACTAGCCAGTACTTAGCCTCTGATGCCATCATCCCAGGTGCACTACTTTCTGTTTATGATTGCTGAATTTTGTGAGATTCTGTCAGCACATTCCTACATCCCTTGTCCCCACCACATAGCAACCTCGCTCTCAAATGCGCTGACTGGACACCACAGTTTGGTATCAGCATCAATCCAGGCACCTAGTTGCCTCCTCTAGGTCAGTAATGAAGTTGATAAAACAGGCCAAAGAACAGATCCATGCAGTTATCCTCTTTTTATTGGTATGTAGTTGCACTGTGATCCATTAAACATACCCTCTCTAAGCTGGATCATTAAGTCAGCCATGTTTTTAAAGACTGTTACAGACAGTAACAGCCCAGCTTAGGTTCAGGCATCCTAAACACACTATTAGGCACAGAACATGATGTATTTTTCATAGACACCACAAAGACACTTAAGCACATACATTATGTACTGTCACTGGGTTTTTCAAATAGTTTTTTTTAATTTTAGAAGTTAAGTATCCTGCAGAATGTCATTATGGGTTCAGATGGAAAACAGGTAATACAGACAATAGATTTGAAACAAACTGCTTCTTGCAAAGGTGGAAGATCTGGACTATTTTCCTTTTTGTATTAGACAAAAGAGATATGAACCTGGAGTCCCCAATGTGTGGTTTAGCCATGAAGCTGTAAGATGTAGAATAAGGCACCATGACACGGTTTTCCTTGATTTTGTGAATGACATCTAATCTTTTGGACATCTATCTCTACCTCTTTTTATTTCTTTTTAAGTGACAGAATTATTTACATTTAAAGCTGGAACAACAATTCTAATCTGGTTCTAACGAATAAATTGCATTGCTGAACCTGAATCAAAGTATTTTGATTAAGCTATATGTTATGGTTTTACAGGAAGTACATTTTTTCCATAACACTGCATTAAATATGGGTTAAACTTCACTTCTGAATCAAAAAAAGTATTTGTTTTTCCTATTCAGGCCAACTAAAGAAAACAAATTGTATATACAGCTCTAATGTTAAGTGATTTTAAAGAAGATGCACTACATTAAAATTGATTCCATACACAGACTTGTTCTTTTAAAAGCTATTTATCCAAGCCCTTTCCATGACACGTCTTTAGCTAAATGCACTAGAATCAAAGACTACAAACCTGTGTGTGTCCTTCGGTGTCGCTGAAGCTCATCACTGCGAGTAAATCTTTTGCCACAGAACATCCAATTACAAACAAATGGACGCTCTCCAGAATGCCAGCGGAGATGAGCTCTCAAATGTGAAGTTTTCCCATATACTTTGCCACATCCTGGTATGTGACAAATGTGTTGCTTCTTTTTGCCCAAGTTGGAGCCTCTGTTAAAAAAGCAAAAGCAGTTATTACAATACATCTGTCCTAAATGCTGGTCAAACATCTAAGTGGGGTTACACATATTAACAAACTTGCAAACAAACTTGAGTGGCTTCCCAGTTTTATTTCAAATACAATCTGAGTCCAGTACACAACATATGAACTTTATGGCTATCCCAATGCTGCAACATACCATAAACTCAACAGCACATGGAAGTGAATTTATAGAGATGTAATCTTTAACAAGCAAATATGTACACGAAGCTGAAAATACAGTCATTACAGCAGCTTGCGCTGCCTTGACGCTTTATGTGCCCGTATTTTTAAATATCTTGCAGTTTGGGTTTTTATCATACCAAAGACAGTTCTGGCAAACAAAAACATAAATTACTGCAACTGCCAAACAGAAAGTGGAGATTTTGGCAATGGAAAAAAGAACAGATGGGATTTTTGGCATCTTGGGGAAACCTTAGAAGCAGTTTGGGGTTGGTTGGAGGACACACATACTAACCTGAATATTTCCACTAAAAGAATAGTCAGTTTCTTGCTAATCAGTGTCAGCTGAACTTGCTGACACTTAAATTAATTCTTTGGTATTTCAGGGGAATAAAATCCATCAAGAAAACAATTCACAGAAAGAATAATCCACACCTCTGAGCTTGATGCCTATTCCAAGATGCTACCCCACTGAAATGGCAGGTGATTGATTCAGGAAAAGAACCTAACACAAAAGCATAATTTTTTTTTATGAAGGGTTGTTTTTTTTTTTTTCAAGGAAACTGCAAGAGAGAAATAAGAGGTTCTGAATACCTAGAGAAAAAAATCAGTATGGTCAGCACAGGGCATAACAATTGATTTCAGCCAATTTAAGTGCTTGCTGCTGTGGGAAGAGTCACTCCAGGGAACAGATCTTGCTGACAACACAGCGATATGAATGTAAATGCTGCCACAAGGGAGGAGACTGGAAAACACAGCCACCTTATTTGTGAGCAATGTTGACTTGGAATAGCTAAAGTGGATTCAAAAAATCAGTTTGGGACACTCCATACTCCATGACTGATTACACAATTTTCAGTGCCTTCCCAGTGCAAGTTATTTTTTCGGAAATTGGGTGCTCAACTTCTTCACTGTCTACGGGCTGGGTTTGCCATGCAACTACCACATTGAGATATTCATCCCTGCATTCAGACCAATTCTAGTTTACAATTAATGAAGGTCCAAGGTAAACTGCATTCACAGTTCATGGAGCGAGCATTTCTGAACAGGCATGAAGACTAACTCACTCTAAAACCTCCCAGCATCTAAAAGGAATTCCAACCTAAGCACATGCAACTAAAGCATTCTAGAAAGTCCATAAAAGTAAGGAGATATTATCCAATTAAGTCCGAGAAAATATTTCTAAGTCTCAATACAGAGTGATCTTAATAATGCTTCATTAATCATTTTTCCTCCGAAGAATACTAACACTTTTACATACTAATTGTTTGTCAGTGTAGGCTTTCATTTCAGAACAAATTCAACCGTAGTAGGAATAGACTCCAGAAAGCTGCTGTGGTAGCAGCAGAGTCATGAGAACCCATTTATATGAAGTAATTCTGCTTATCTAATTGCCACTCCTCAATCCTTGGCCTCATGGGAAGTTCACCTGCCTTGCTTTATCTGGCTTGTTTATAAATCTAATATAAAAATTTCTCTGACATCTGACCTGACATCTTAAAGCTTTTCCATTATTATTAGTCTTGGCAAAAATACTTTTGACTTAGTATTTCCTTGTCAAATGTTCCAAAAGACAACCACTTCTTAGGACCAGGGACTACATGGCCTTTTTTAGATCACCTACCTCAGCTGAAAGGTCCATTCTTGGTAACCTTTGCTACATCTAAACTGTTAGGTTCACAATTTTCTACATCCTTCCCTCAAGCCAGGATTAAAAACCAAAACTCACTATAACGCAAGGCATTTACACCGTACTATGTCACATCCACAAAAGCTCAATATTGCAAAGTTTTTGAACACTTATGCAGTCTCAAAGGCATTTAGCAAAATGTCTTTATATTGCCCCTTTTCTAGTTTCTCAGTCTCTGCAAATGGCTAGGCCACCACACAAAACTTACTGTATATGTTATGGTTCCAGTGGCATACATCAGCCCAAACCACCCAGGCCCTGGGCTCCAAGAAGAAATTTTCTGTATTCCTCCTCTTGCCTTACTGCAACCAATAGTTTGCATACGTGGAACAGCATACATAATTCTAAGCTACTCACCTTATTAATGACAGAATTCCTTAGCGGACTCCAAAATTCAAAGTGAGGGAAAAGCTGGGGATTCACAGAATAAAATCCACAAGACCAGTTTAAAGGGGTAGCCAAGTGAATTTATTCTACACTGTTTCACATAGGCATCTGCACGTTTGACTCATGTGTGCTCTAGCAGACTGGATATGAACCAAGTTCTATCTGAACACTTTGCAGCTGTGATGGTTTGGCACTATGCCCTAACATGTCATGATACGAGGCCTTTTGCTTGCTACACAAGCCAATAACCATCATCACTGAGTAAAAGGATATGACTCAGGCATATTCCCTGACTGGAGTCTTAAATTAGTATTTAAGGTATTTTCATAGCACATTTTACCTTTATAAAGACTGAAAACTGTATTTCTTAGTAACCATGCAGAATGCAATGGTTGTAGCAGGAACAATTTCATCCACTGAGAAACTTGACTTTTAGTCTAGCAGTACTTCCAGGGGGAACATGAAGGGTACACCACACACAGTTACTTTAAGAACACGCATTCTAGAGTTATGTATCTGAAGTGGTATTCAGAGGCAAAGACTTCCTCTATAGATCCAGACAATAATTATTACATCTCAGTGTAATAATTCCAGATGTAATTGAGAAGACGGTGAAATCTTGTAAATTAAGAGGAAGGTGAACTTTCCACCTAACTTCAGACACCCTACAGTCTGTTTGGAATCAGAATCATCCTTGAGGTACATCTCACTCACTACCTCTCTCTACTTGTTTATCCCCATTTACTACATAAACTTAAAGCTATAAGGAATTAACCTACCTATCTAATACATCATCCTCCTCTTTTCCTGCATTGTCTGCAAAGTAACATAACAATGAAGGTGGCTTCCTACTTCACAAAAAAATTATACAATTAAAAGTCCTGTATCAGGAGTCAAACAAAAGCCAGAAACAAAAACTAGGAAGAACCCCTCAAGTCCCCTATGCATCCAGGTAACAAAAAAAAGGCAAGAAATGCCAAAACTAAGGCTACATAATCAATGAAATTATGAAGAAGTATGTATATGTGAAGCTATATATGAACCTTGCCTACTCCATTTAATGCACATGAGAGGTAGTATTCATTGAGTGAAATGCTATTCAGCTTCTTCATACTGATTTAATGCACTCTTCTTGAAGTACTAGTTACGCATTATTTAAAGTGCTACCCTAAACACAGAACTATTCGTTACCTCAGGGTTGTTTCTCTTCTCATCATGGGCACTTGCAACACTCAGTGTCTAAGCAATTCACACAGTCAACGAACATTAATGAATTTATCATTCTATGATTCTATCATCTTGCAACACTCCTGTGTAGTGAGCCTGAAGAGTCATGTAATACATCCAAATATGAGGTATAAAGAGATTAAGGCCAAATTTGTCAAACACCCACCAGTTTGTGGTGTAAAGTTAAATACGGCAAAAGTGTGTTTTCTTAAGAGCACTGAAGATGTTCACAATTCAGCTCAGCTGGCTTCTCTGCAGGACTGAACTATGGAAGAGGTAGGGTAGACACACAAACACTTCCAAAATCACACAGCCCTGCTGCTGCACTCCCATATCTCATTCTCTAGATGCCTTCAAACTTCTGCAGTAAGTGAAGCAGGTACCAAACATTACACAGCCCTGATTCACTCCCTGTACATCATCTATCCCTTCCATTAAATGGTACTGGGGTCATTAAAAAAAAAAATATAACATGCAGCTATGTAATTAGAAACCAAATGATGTAAGGAAGTTGCCCAAAATACCTTACCTTTGGCTTTTGCCAACTTCCAAGTTCTCAGTTTTGCCAACTCAGTTTTAAAAACTGTGATTAGTAACTCAAGACATTTTATAAAGGCCAATGTCCTATTATCTAAAACTTCACAAGTCATCAGAAGAGTCAAAAGACAAATCAAAACTCAGAATTACAGTGCTAGAGCAAACCAAATAATTACAATAGCAGCTATAGAACATGAGTGATGTGTATAAGATGAAGAAGAAAAATATTCCTCCGAGTATACTCCTTTATGCTAGACAGAATGAATTCTAAATCCCAGTGAGAAAGTTGCTCTAGCAACTGCAGGCATTTCCACTTTTTATGTTTACCCACCACTGCCTCCTTCTTTATCCTATTTCTATTCCAGCTCTAATTCTTTTCACATTCCAACTTCCTGTCCTACTTTTCCTACCCTACATTGTACATTTGATGTGTTCAGTCCTTCCTTTACAGTAGACTTCAGATTATCTCCTTCCCATACCACATCTCAAAATATTCTGTCTTCAGTTTCAAATTTAAAATCTGGTGTCAGAGCAACTCCTCTTAGGAATAACATGATTTTTTTACAGTAGTTTATAAGTCAAAGCCACTGTAGTTTGGAATGACCATGACAAGGATGAAACATGTGAAATTTCTGCTGCCTAAGAGTATGGAAGTGCCAACCACATTTTCAGTTTTCTCCCAGACTGAAGTAAATCTCAACCCAGGGTGTACTTTGTGCTGATCTCCACAGTGGAGCCAAGGTTAACCAAGAAATCAGAACTGTCTGTCAGGTTTCAGTGATCTACACATAGGAATTTAACAAAAGGAAGCTGATGGACAAAGGTACAGTTTAATTTTAACTGTACATATTGGCACTAACTTAATTTGTGACAGAAATGTATGGAAGTGCTTTTGTATTAAACACTTAAGATTTACTCAGTATGGTTGCCTAAGGCACCACCTCCCTGTGTGCTTGCAAACATGGTATCTAGAAAGTACAGCAAAAAAACTACAAAGGATTGATAATAGCTGTATTCAGTCAGTACTATTAGAACTATCTCATCCACAGGACACTGACAGGTTCTTTAAAGAGTTCTCACATAAATAGAGATTTTCATCTTAAAGGAGAAACTATTATCAAAGTGGACAAACATTACTCTACTGGAAACAAGCCCCTGCATGCTTATATCAAGCACAAACACACCTAAAATGTTTTCACTTTTAAAAGGTAGCCTATTATCCCCAGTTCTCTCCTATGTCCATAATCAAGATGTTTAAAACAAAGTTTTTTGGAATAGAATAATATCCTCACAGCAACAAAAATATGAAGAAAACTTTCATGAGATGTGAAATAATCAGACACGGCCTCCAACACAGCCCTGAAGTTTTACATAAATTAAAACTTAGTACCCTCTTAGTACCCATGTTTCCATTTACTCTGACTGAAAACAATAAACAAATTCAAAATTTGCTATCTAGAGTTAGTATACAAACCTTGTTTTTCTTAGGAAACCAGTGAATAAAAAAACCAGTATAACTGTATTTTTGTAACACTCTAAAGCAATCAAACTGTGGGAAAAAAATGCTCAATCAGTGAGGAAATGCAGGAACACAGGGTTTAATCAAGTCCTTGACATGTGATAGGAAGCCAATCACAGATGTGCATAATCCAAAATATTTCATTTTCATATTATTTAGGGCAATGTTCTATCCCTTGACTCTTACTAGATGGCATCTAACTACAGATTTTCCCAATTAATCTCAACGGAGTAACTCAAAGAGGATGAAATACTCTGCCCATACATCTGCAAATCCAAAAATAAAGGTGGCAGTCCTTTATTGCATAAGCTCTTTTGCATAAGCTTCTAGTTTTTTCTCATTTCAGACAAACGCTGTTAACTTAGACTCCTCTTTTCCTCAATGATTATTTGTTCTCATTGTTACATGCATTATGACACTGAACATTACATACCTTCCACCACCTTCTTTACAGTTGGGACATGTGCAAGCAACTCGTCGCAGCCTTTTTCCCTCTTGATGTGGTTGGTCCCCTTCCTCATCTACCACCTGTACTCTCAAATGTGTTAGATCATTGGTATTCAATGTTGAATCACCACTGAGCTGCCACTCTTCTGGATCAGGCTCCTCTTCTTTAATCCTAATATCTGAGGAAAAGAACAAACACAGATCCATAAGTAGTAGCCCATTAAATAGAGAGAAGGAAGCCATAATGATCAAATCTTTTTACTGTTGAGAGCGCTATGTCAGTCAAAAGTCAACATCCTCTAGTGCATACTGACATTGTTTCTGTGCCCTTGTAACCTAAAACGTATTTTAAAAGTTTATCTTACTATACGTTTCAAAGTTAAGACAAGCTATAACGAAGTATTAAAGTTTGAACTGTTCTTGGTAGGGAACGCTGTCACCAAGGGGACAGTACTCACTTGAAACTTAGGAAAAACAGGAACAAGAGGTTGGACAGAGGTTGAACAACAAAAAACCCCCTAAATTCATGCTCAAATGATCCCAAGCAGACATTTATGTTTCACAGCGTTTCTCAATTAGTGTTATATGAAATAAAACCAGCCTTTTCCAATTATCTTCACAAGTTTTCAGTATGCAGTGATATACAAAGTGATATTAAAAAAGCAAGTAATTACAAGATTTTCACCTACAAAAGACCAAGAAACCTAAGAAAAACAAAGTAGTCATGGCTTTGTTCTTTTCTCTTCTTCTCACCTGAAGTTTAAGCCTCTTTCACTACACATAGACAGGAAAACATTTAGAAAATGTAATTCAGCATTATATGGAAGTAAGCAACACACAAACTGCTTTAAAGTTTTGATGCACTAGTAACCAAAAGAAGTCATTGCAGTTTCATGACTGCGAAAAATACCTCAAGTCCTCCTCGTAAGATGGCTATTTGCAAGTATGCGAACCCCCTTTCCCTACAGAGCACTCACTCATTTAATCTAATAAAAAAATCTAATTGTAACATTATAGTACACTGTGAAGCAACAACTATTCTATATTTTACTCAGGACTTTTTCCTAACTCAGACACTATTCTGGATTCCAAATGAGACTGAAATCTTTAAGTCTGGATTTATAAAAAAAAAAAGTTTCTATAAACCATTTTTGAAAGCTGAACCCCAGGGCCATTTCTTTGGTTCACCAGAGTAGTTTACTTTGTAATTATTTCAGTGGAAATGATTAACCACTAGCACAAACTAATAAACAATTCATTGTTTTCCTTTTATTGAAACTTCAAACTGAAAGCTGTGTTGTGTCCTTCTGGTTGTATTTAAAAGGACTGTTTCCTCTTGCAGAACTAACTCAGTTACCATGTAGCATATTATCCTTGACTCATAGCCCACTTACACACTGAAACCTTAACTGAGCCCTATAGTCATTCTAAATTCTTTCAGAGAGTCAGTGCATGAGCCATAGTCTTTATGTTGAAGGCAACACAGCACAGACTGACTGCATGACACAAGAAAAAACTATGCTGGGTCAGATCATAAAAAGCATCCTGTTGCAGTAGAGATCAGCAAAGAAATTAATGCTAACATTTGTAAAGCATTAATAGTTATTTAGTCTACATTCCAAATAATCTCCAACATTCATCAGTTTAGAGACAAACAATGTAGCTACACACAAAAATTTACTCAGTGCTAATAGTCTCAATCCAATCTTTTCCAATACGACACTCTGCTTCCTTTTACTTGCACCTGTACAACCATTTGCAGGACTGTGCTGTAAACTACATCACTAATGTAACTAAAAAAATAATTTTCTAGGAAACCACTGCCTTGGGAAGGAAACTCCAGGTCAGAAAAGAGGGAAGTATAAAACACTTATCTGGTTTGGCTGCAAAATGCTAGACATTTAGTTTGCATTTGAGCAGGCTTTGAGCTGTGGGAATCCAGGAGCTAGCATACTCACTTTCACTGACTCTTCACCCATGTGATAAAATCCAGCAAAACTACTAGGGTAAGTGTGAAGCGAGCTTCAGTGTTACCATAAGAAGTTCACAACTTCAGACAGCAACACAGCAAGCATTTTTCATACTTAGAAGTGACTTGTCTTCTGCATTAGCCACCAAACTCTGCTTCCTTACCAAATTCAGTCACTTTCTGAGACTCACCTATGAAACAACTGTACTGTCTGTAATACCTTGCATATACACTTACATATAGAATTCATTTAACATAAGTAGATTCAAACACTGCACAAGATATAAAAAGTTTATAGTACTGACCTTTAAAATTGGATACTATTAAATACACTAATACGTTTCCTTAAAGCAAATTTAGAAGAATCATAGAATTATTCTGGTTGGAAAAGAACCTTGAGATCAAGCCCAACCATTAACCCAACTCTACCCAAGTTCACCACTAAGCCATATTGCTAAGCACTGCATCTAGATGACCTTTTAAACACAACCAGGGAAGGTGATTCAACTACCTCCCTGGGCAGCCTGTTCCAATACCTGACTACTCTTCCAGTGAAAAATATTTTCTTAATACCCAGATTAAATGTCCCCTGGTGTACCTTGAGGCCACTTCCTGTTCTTCTAACCCTAACTACCTGTGATAAGACACCAGCACCCACCTCTCTACAATGTACTTTCAGGTAGCTGTAGAGAGAAATATGGTCTTGCCTTAGCCTCCTCTTCCTCAAACTAAACAGCCCCAGCTCCCTCAGCTGTTACTAAGACTTGTGGTTTAGGCTCTTCACCAGCTTTGTTACTCTCCTCTGCATCCGTGTCTTTCTTGAATTGAGTTGCCCAAAACTGCACAAAGAACTCAAGGTGAGGCCTCACCAATTTTGAGTACAGTGGGACAATCACTTTCCTAGTCCTGCTGGCCACACCATTTCTGGGGTGGTTGTGGCCCAAGTGCAGGATCCAGCACTTGTCCTTGTTCAGTTACATACCACTGACATCAGCCCATTAATCCAGTCTGACCAAGTTTCTCTGTAGCACCTTGCTACCCCTAAATGGATCAACACCCTCACCCAATTTGGTGGCACATGTAAGTTTAATAATGGTGCACTCTATCTCCTCATCAAAATAATTGACAAAGATGTTAAACAGAAGTGGTCCTAATACTGAGGAACACTGCTTGTGACTGGCTGCCAGCTGCATTTAACTCAACTGACCTGTTTGGGCCCAGCCAGCCAGCATTTTACCCAGCAGAGTGTTTGCTCCTTCAAGCCATAAGCAGCCAGTTTTTTCATGAGAATTCTATGGGAAACACTGCCAAAGGCTTTATGGAAGTCCACAGCCTCTCCCTCAATCTACTACTCCAGTCATCTTGTCATAGAAGGAGATCACGTTCATCAAGCAGGAGTTGCCTTTCATAAACTCATGCTGACCGGGCCTGATCCCCTGGCTGTTCTCTATATGGCACCTAACAGCACTAGAGATTATCTGTGCCATAACCTTCCCTGGCACCAAAGTCAGACTGACAGGTCTATAGCTCCCCATATCCTCCTTTTGGCCTTTCTTGTAGACAAGTGTCATGTTTGCTACCTTCCAATTCATTGGGACCTCCTCACATAGCCAGGACTTTCAATAAATAATGGAATGTAGCTAGGAAAGAAGACAAAAAACAGATCTACTCTTATGCCACAGGGCATCTAATAAAGGAATCTAAATATGGTGAAGTGACAAGGCTGCTGGCACAGGCCGATTCAAGCCTCTAAGCAGTTCTTTTAAGACTGAATATGTTACCACAACCAGAATTCTTCAGCCTGTCCAGATTCTTCTGTAGAGCCTCTCTACATTCAAGCAGCCTGACACACACATTTACCCTGGCATCATCTCAAAAGTTACTGGGGGTGCATTCAGTCCCCTCATGCAGATGATAAAGCTGTTAAAGAGAACAGGATGCAATACAAAGCCTCGAGGGACGCCACTTCTAGCTACCCACCAATTGGATTTAACTCCATTCCCTACCATTCTGGGCTTGGTCATCCAATTACATTTTTATCCAGCAAAGAGTATGCTCATCCAAGCCAGGAGAGCCATTTTCTCCACAAGAATGCTGTGAGAAACAGAATCAAAGGGTTTACTGAAGTCTGGGTAGTTGATGTCTACAGCCTTTCCTTCATCCACTAATAGGAATCTTACCAAAGATAAACTGGTCAAAGCAGTGTATGAATCTGTGGTCCCAAGATCCAACTCCACTACTAAAGTCAAGTATTTCATATAACATATGATTTCTCCTGTTATATTCAGGACCTAACAGTCACACTCTATTAACAGAGATATACCTTACAACAGACAGTCTACAACGTCTATTACTGTATGCAAGTATCCAGGGCTTTCTACTTTCACTCATGCAACTTTGTTCCACTTAGCAAGCTTTCAAGAGTAACTTCCATTTTACTATCTCTTTTCCCAGTCCTACCACACCACCACCATTACTGCTGCAGCACAAAGACATAAATGAGAATAAGAGAGACAGTAGAGTTAAGGATACTGGAGAGAATAATTTGCATAGACCTACAATACAGTATTATTTAAGAAAGTCATAACTGAGATTAGGACAAACTAGCCCGGATCATCTTAGTAAGGCAGAAAGTACAGCTATTGCTTTTATGTATTCCTCAAAAGGAATCTACCCCAGGCACATAGAAAAGTACAGTGTAAACTGGCAATTTACAGACAGAACTTTAAATACTTAAGTAGATTACACTTTAAATAAAACAAAATGAAAAGTATCAAAAAACGAAGTGTTTATCTTGCCTCTCTGGAATGCAGTCTAGCAGAGAGTGGACTGTATCAAATGCCATGGTGAATCCAATTGCTGAAGTACCAAAACAGTGTCCTTAAAATCAGTGCGCCTGTTGACCTCCAAACAGGTTTTTTACAATCTTGCAAGACATTAGGGGAAATTTCATCATTACTTTTGGAAGGAGGAGGGGGAGTCACTTGAATTTGGACAACAGTAAGTAAATGGAAGAGTAGAAGTGGCATATAAAACATGAAAAACAAAAGCATGTTCTCCAGTGCAATGGAACTGGAGATCACGCATTTCTTCCTTGGTTTTCCTGTAGATGTGCTCCATTCTAAATCAGTTTCAGCTGGTAGAATACTAGGTTTTACACACACTCTGCAAAAAGCAGCACTAAAAATTGACATAGTCCCTAAAGTCACAACAAACTAATGCAAAAATGCAAACACTGATAAATCTGAGGCAACTTCTTTTCTTCCAAATAAACACAAGCTAAATGAAGGGTGTATTTTCTTAAATATATATGGCAAATAAAACCAATAACTGAAGAGTTTAAAATGCTTCAGAGAAGACTAACTAAATGCACATGAGTAAACAGCAGATGTAAATGCAGCTTATAACTTCTTTTGAGTACATTTCGACTACAGTCTAGGGTGAAGAGAATTACAGCTACACGCTGATACAATCAGGTCTACTTCACCACATATCAGATGAATGCATCGGTTGAATATCATGTTTTATCTTGGTCTGTTTCAACTAGGACCCTAGGAAATGGCTGTTTTCTTTATCTATGGGAAAATATATTATTTTACCCAACAGCTGCAGAAACAGTGATAAATTCAGAAGGCTAGGGTACACAGGGTAAAAATACTTCATATGATGATTATGTTACCACTTTTAATTTTTGTTACCTATCTGCCTCTGTCACATAATGGCACTCTAGCACTGCCTGTAACAGTCACCAACCTGTAGGCTTCTAGTTCATCTGCTTTCCCTACAAGCCACCCTGCCTTTTTACGCAGCTAAGCGTTTTAAGTTCCTGATCTGAAAAGCAGAAATATGATGTTTCAAGTGAAAACATATCTGCAGCACGATTACACATACATTCACATCAATTTCCTTGCAGCATCATTGACTGTGTGCAGTTTCAATGTCTTACAGCCAATCATGTCTATTATTTATTTTTCCAAATCGATACCTCCCTTCTCACCTCCCAAGAAAACAGATGTGATTTCCCATGTCCTCTCCATCTTCTCTTGTCAGTTTTGTTTTTGTGTTCTCTACAGTGCAACCCACATTCCCTTAGTATCAACTAATCTTGCTTTAATCTCTGGATGTGAGGAAACTTTATTAAAGATGTGAAAATTTCTCAGACACTTTCCTTGTTCATTCTCATCTAAAGGCGTCCATGCCCATGGCAACTGAGGACTGAAACTAGATGACTTTTAAGGTCCCAAACCACTCTATGATTCTGTGGTAAATAAAACTCATTGAACTAAGCTATCTAACTTAAACTCTCCCTACTAGTTGGCCAGCTGTGCAAGCCTTTCAGGCAAAGAACTTAATAAGGTTAATGATTTCTACTCCGATTTGCTCCCAAAACTCAAAGGTGAATGTAGGCATTTTTATTATGTAATATATTACAATACTGCAGAAGATACACTATAGAATGCCATACTGAAATACTTGTGAACCTCAGCTTTGAAGAAAGACTAATCTGACTTCAATAGCTCTAAACCAGATTTTAAGAAGACAAGCAAAATCATTATTAGTAGAGGTGTGGATTTTCTTGCAAGAAATGTGTATTTCCAACTGATGCTGTGTATTACTTTAAGGCAATTATTACAAATTGCAATCACAAAAGCACTTAAGCCAATGCTATCACAACACATACTATGCACCAAAAAGAGCAGCTACTTACCTTAACAGCAGTTCTTTGTGACACATTATCTATTGATTTTCAAGACTTTTTTTATTCTTATGGACAGTAAGGCAGGCTGGAGCATGCCCTATTATTTATTTTTTCCCCCCACATGGTTGAAAAAATAAGAGGGTAACTAAGAAGGAGGAAGATATAGATAGTCTTGATACAGAAGNGTGCCCTATTTTTTTATTTATTTTTGTCCCCCACATGGTTGAAAAAATAAGAGGGTAACTAAGAAGGAGGAAGATATAGATAGTCTTGATACAGAAGAAGTCAGGAACTGCAGAATGGCTGATAATTCTGTGACTAGTACGGTTATGAGTGTCAATGTAAAGAGATATTAGACTGCTGCTAGGGTCAAACAACAGAATTGTCAGCAGTAATTCAAGAAGGCAGAACTGCTCAGTAACTATTTCTGTTCTGTACTTACGCAAAAGCCAAATAATGGTTCTACCACTAGATAGAATTAAAAGGTTCCCACTGACATTACGTCAGGAAGATGTAAAAACAGCTACTGAATAAAAACTTAATAAATCAACACATTAGGGTAACTTTCACTCAATAATTTTAAGAGAAGCTTAAAAATCTCTCTGCAGTTCTAATGCTCCCTGCCTTTGATCATGTGAACTGTCCAGCATGCTAGAAAAAAACCTAACACCGCAATACTACTGAAAAAGAATAAACTAAGTAGGGAAAAAATTAATACCACTCACAATGGGATTATGGGAACAATTAGATTCAAACCTGACTTTTATTTTCATCAATAATAACACCCCTGTTGATATAATATACTTGAGAGCTCTGCACAGCAAGTGACTTAATAAGATATGGTAAAACATGTTGATTAAGAAAACTCAACTTCAAAAGAGGAGCCTGCCTCGGTTGATGAAGACTGGATTAAGGATGTGTTGAGCAAACTAAATGTACATAAATCCATGAGCCCTGATGGGATGCACCCACACATGCTAAGGGAGACAGCAGAAGTCATTGCTAAGAAAAGATGATGGAGAGTGGCTAAGTCATGGGGATCAGGACAAGTGCCTAGAGACTGGAAGTTAGCAAACGTCAGTCGAGTCTTCAAAAAGGGTAAGAAGCTCCAGGTAACTACAGACTGGTCAGCCTCACCTCCATCCCAGCAAAGGTGGTAGAAAAATTTGTCCTAGATGCTGCCTCTAGACACATCAGGGACAAGACGGTCCTAAGGGACAGTCAGTATGGCTTCATCAAGGGGAAGTCATGCTTGACCAACCTGATAGCATTTTATGAGGGCATAACCCGGTGGATAGATGATGACAGAGCAGTGGATGTGGTTTATCTCGACTTCAGGAAGACATCTGACACAGTCTCACGTAGCATCCTCTTGGCCAAACTGAGGCAGTGTGGACGGCATGACTGGGTCTAGTTAGAGGCCTGTATCTAGTGGGGTCCCCCAAGGATCAGTACTGGGACCAGCCCTATTCAATCTATTCATTAAAGACTTGGATGAGGGATTAGGGTGCACTGTCAGCAAGTTTGCTGATGACACAAAGCTGGGTGATGTCGCCAACACCCCAGCAGTCTGTGCTGCCATTCACCAAGACCTGGAAAGGTTAGAGACCTGGGCAGAGAGAAATAACAAGGGTAAGTGTAGAGTCCTGCATCTGGGCAAGACCAACCAGTATAGGTTGGGGACTGAACTGTGTAGGAGTAAGGGAGTTGGGGGTTCTAGTGGACAGCAGGATAACTATGAGCCAGCAATGTGCTCTTGAGGCCAAGGGGGCCAACAGCATCCTGGAGTGCACCAGAAGGGGGGTGGTTAGCAGATTGAGGGAGGTTCTTCTCCCCCTCTACTTGGCACTAGTGAGGCCACATCCAGAGTACTATATCCAGTTGTGGGCCCCTCAGTTCGAGAAGGGGACACAGCTGCTGGAGGATGTCCAGCATAGAGCAACAAAGATGATGAAGGAAGTAGAACACCTCCCTTATGAGAAAAGGGTGAGGCAGCTAGCTTTCTTTAGCTTGGTGAAGAGGAGGCTGAGGGGTGACTTCATTCATGTCTATAAATATGTGAGGGGTGGGTGTCAAGCCAGGCTCTTCTCAAGGTTGTCTAGTGATGGGACAAGGGGCAATGGGTGCCAGCTGGAACACAGGAGGTTCCATATAAATATCAGAAGGAACTTCTTCACAGTGAGGGCTGAAACAGGCGGCTCAGGGGGTTGTGGAGTCTCCTTCTCTAGAAACTTTCAAGACCCGCCTGAATCTGTTCTGTTCCTGTGCCACTTGGTCTAGGTGATCCTGCTGTGGCAGGGGCATTGGACTAGATGATCTTTTGAGGTCCCTTTCTATCCTTAATGATTCTATGATTCAAAATACATGTGGAATATACTGGCATAAATTCCAAATGCAGACTGAGAACTATCATTTCCATACGATTACTAATGAGGATACATAACTGACAATGTGGATTTTCCCCTGTTGTCCTCTAAAAATTACCTTTGGGGGAAAAAAAATAGTCTTCTATAAGCAGTGAAAGACAACTCATCTACAATCTAGCTTTTCCATCAAGAGGGCAGCCACAGCTAAGATCCTGGTGAGAATCCCTGGCATTATGAAAAGACTGTGGGGTAGAAAGTTCAGATATTTTAGCGAGCCAGATGCACTGACAAATTAGCCTGAGAGATCAAAACAAAGTATGTGAACCTGCCAGGACATTCAAAAAGCAAGAAAACTGCACAGAACCTGAAACAATGGTCCTGAAATGCTGAGACTGCAAGACAGAAGATGAGTTCCCACCTTTAAGTTGAATCAATAATGGAAATAAAAGTCCTTGCCTCTTTCACTTCATGGATAATTGTCATACAATAATAGAAGTTCTCTTTTTACTTCAAGAGGGTATTTGAAAAAAATGAAAAAGGAATGAGTACATGTAACTGGGCAATAGTCTATGAACACCCTGAAGGTATCTGAGCCTAAGACAACTCAGGCTAACCCTAACCTTTAAAATCTAGGTTTCAGCACCACCTCCTCAGCACACATGACAAGGAATTCATTTAAGAATACAATACGTGCAACTAAGTTTCACTTCACCACCATGGGCCATAAAAAAAATGTATTAGACTGATTTGTTTTGGAACATAAAGCAGAAAAACACATGACATACACACAGAGGAAGGATGCAACAATTCAATCTATTCAAGAGTGAGAAGGAAAAAAATTAAATTCTAAAAAATTATACTGCATTTAAAAAAAATAACTGGACTACAGATACACACACTTTCTTACACTTATATTGAGATAATTTACTATAAGCAAGACTGTCTAATTCTTCCACAATTTATTAATTTCCACACACACTTTCTTACACTTATATTGAGATAATTTACTATAAGCAAGACTGTCTAATTCTTCCACAATTTATTAATTTCCTTTGCAAATGATGATAAAATAATGAATATAATTCAAACATGCTGAAAGCAAACTATTTACACAAGAGTGGTACATAAGTATCTCTAATTTCTGCACTAATGTAAATTCAGTTTCCAATTTCATATCAAACTGTGGAGGAATTATTTTCGACTACTTTGATTTTACAACATGCAAACTAAATGCCACGAATGTAAATGGGAGAGTCCAAAAGAGATGTCATCAGATGAAAATATTTACCTAACATCATTGCTATAGTTTACTTAATGCATTTAAGACATTTTTAATAATCAGCCTCCATTTCATAATAACAGCAAGCATTTCTCTCAAGATCTGGGTACACAGAATGCCTTAAAAGGAAAAACTGCATAGCCAGAAGTAAAATTAGTAAGTTTAAAAGATGGAAGTTAAACTGAAAAAAAGTAAGAGATGAAAAAACTAAACTGAAAAAAGTAAGTTGCGTAGTACTGAAAAACAATCAAAAGTTTTGATAAAAGTTCTAGATGCCAGAAGAATGCTATGTTTTAAGTACAGCACTCCAGCCTGCACTACAAATAGTAATGCAAGCAGGACTGAAGTGATCACACCCCTGTACCCAGTCCTCACCTCCTGTTTAGTTTTGGGCACCTCAACACAAGGAGGACACTGCAGTGTTGAAGCATGTCCACAGAGCAACGATTCTAGTGAAGGGCCCAGATGTCAGGTCTTATGAGAAGCGGCTAAGGGAAGTAGGGTTGTTTAGTCTGGAGAAAAGGTGGCTGAGAGCAAACCTTATTACTCTTTATGACTATCTTGAGACGAGGTTGTAGAGAGGTGGGGGTTGGTCTCTTCTCTCAAGAAGAAAAGAGCAATGGGACAAGAGGAAATGGTCTCAAGTTGTGCCAGGGGAGATATAGGTTGGCCACTTGGAAAAATGAACCTAAAAAGGAAAAATGACCACTGAAAGAGTGGTCAAGTATTGAAACAAACTGTTCAGCAAAGTGGTAGAGAAAACTTCCATCCCTGGAGTTTTCTGAAAACATGTAGAACTGGCACCTGGAAACACGGTTTAGTGGGCTTGGTGCTGTTGCATTGATAGATGGACTTATATTCAAAGGTCTATTCCAACCTTAATGGTTCTAAGATGCTGACATTCCAAGATTCCAGGATTCTGAGATTTTAAGAATGTGAAGTAGTCCCGAAAACTTAAGTATTAAAGCACTGAAATAATTATCCTTAAAAGCACAACTGTAAATAGTCTAGGTTTTTATTTCATTCATTTGTGGGTTCAGATTGTTTTACCTAACAGACATTAAGCCAAACTCTCAGACACCAAGAGATGGCAGGTAAGTTGCCACTTGAGCAACTATTTACCTTGAAAATTGTCAGCTAACTTTTTGGCCAAATTTAGAGTAGCTGAATGGCAGCAATGGAATGAAGTCCCCACTACAAAGAGAGCCAACCACTCTCCCTCTCCATCAAGTGGTATACTGGTCAATAGGAATGGCTGTAAGCTTCTACAGCAGCTGGCTGACAAGCCTGTTAAGTAGCTCTGTATAATCCTGAAGAAGAGATGCCGTGGACAAAGATGTAGAAATAAGAGTTCAGCTTTACAGTGGCACCGAGTCAATTCTTGAAAGGTATCTTTTTCACTTTATTCCAAATATAGACAAGCCTTAAAGTTTGTAGTTTTATTGGTGTGGGGTTTTTTTTTAAATTGTTTTAATAAGGTCAATCTTTCTCTCAGGTCACTTGCTACTTTCTTCAGATGCTATAGTCAAAAGTAGTATATTACAAAACAATTATCCAGCATCTTTTAAGAAGTTAAGCATCCTAGATAAGACCTAGTACAACTGCCTTTCTTTAGGAAATAACCAATCCAAAATTGTGATTTGGTACACCATTACAATTGGATTTTGTTTAGCTGTGTTAAGTCTCCTTTTGCCTTGGAAATGGCCTGAAGGAAAAGAAAGTAATCCACTAACTTAAGAATTCTTCCAAATGGACAAAACCAGAACATTAAAATCAAGTGGGCACACTTCAGGACCCTGTATTTTTCCAAAAACGAATGATACTTCATATGGAGTGTTTGAAGAATAAATCTACAAACATACTAATAAAAATAAATATCTTCCCTGAACAGGTGATAAGTTGCTTAGGAGTAATGTGAACTGTGTGAATAATGGCTCTTTGTTACACACAATGCAGTATTTCATTACTAGCCGCCAACAAAAGAAGTGGCCTGTTAAGAGCTTTCTCCTTTAACTGCCTCTCAAGACCTGAAGATTGGAAGCCAGAACACAGGTAAGAAAGGCATCTCTTTGCCCCTCTTTCCACACATAGAAACTATAGGATATATAACTTTGTTTTGAAAAGCAATACTGAATAAAAAGTTTCAGCTATGACTAACCAGTACCCTACCCCTCTCCACTGCAAGACAACACTGAGCACAGTGAGGAAAAATACAAGCTGTAATAAACATTCTAAGTTAAAACAAGGTCTTTTCAGAAAACATTCAGTGCGATGGAAGCGTCTGCATATGTACAACTGTGGCAGAAGCATAATTACCTGACATTTTTCAAAGAAAATTGCACATTTACCAGACAAAGCTATTAGCTTTGTATGAGGGTTATCATGACTTCCCATTATGGAAACAAAATATAGGACCTAGGTAAAGACATTTTTTCCTCTCACACATACTGATGAGAACAGTAAAGTCCTCTACTCCCCACGCAGGAAGAGAAGCTTAGAAGAACATTTTTCCCAGAATGGGCCACAGCTAACAAAAGTTTTCACAGCAACACCACTAAACAGAGCATCTATATTATTTGAACTTCAGATAATTACCAACTATTTCCGCCCCAAGATTAGGAATATGTTCTTGTTATTTTTGTCTCAGATAGAAAAGTTCTGCTAAATGAAAACAGCAAATACAATCCAACTGTATGTGTCACAGACAGAAGTGTATTATCCAGGATGGGAGGAGAAAATACAGGGAAATCCTTCTTACACCACTTCAGAGCTTGTTATTTAGAAGAAGAAAAGAATCAAGTAGGCTCTCAACATTTAGCTTTCACAGCTTCTGTTGTCTCTTCAATGTATCTTTGTCTTTAAAACATGTCTTTTTCTTATTTGCAAAGCAATCATTTTTGACTGAGGTTGTTTTTTTATAATTTCATTACCTGCTGCTAGTTGCGTATTCAACCTGAAGAGCAGATGCCATACTATAATATGAAGGATTACAAATAAGATGGGGAGTTACCTCACTGAAAGAGATCATCTCAAACAACTTTGATAAAGACAAAACAGCAGACGCATAAGGAAAAGACACTGAAGGTCACTCGAGGTATTTCAGTGTGATTCTGTTAGAAGCAGTTTCACATCGATTGTTACTTTGGAAAAGTATGCTTCTTTTTAACATTAAGGAGGGACCAATTAAATTTTCACAAAATGTAGGAGATGGCAGTTTTAATACCTTTCAGTCCATTTACTATTCTGAGACAGGTAGGAAAGATGTCACTATAAATCTCCACCCTATCTTTAATATAACCAGGTGTTTATAGCTATTCACTTCAGGCAATAGTTTCTACTATTCATCTGCTGCTTCTGCCTTTTTAATGACATTTCACATATCCCATTTAACTCTCCTTCCTTTCCCACCTGAAATTTCTCCCAGGAAATTACAGTTTAAGGAGTGTTTGATGGTACTCCCTTGTATTTTATTATGCTAATAGACAAACTAATAAACAGCAGGCTCGCTCAATTGGCTCATTTTGGTTCCTCTCCCTTTCTCATTTCTATCTTTCTTCTCCTATTTCTGCTATGTCACTCCACAGCAATATCAGCTACATGATCCTATACCAAATACAAACGTCACAAAAAAAAGTTCTTCCATTCGCCACAAGACCCTTTTCTCTAGTTAAGATTCTGACATACATCATATTACCATGCACCATACAAACATTTTATTATGTATGTCTATGGCTCATGTCCTTATAGGTAACAAGCTGTGATGGATATAAACCAAGACTTTCTGCAGTCACTGGAAAAAGAAAATTTAAGAATCAGGATTACCCAGCAGAACAAATGTTGTGAGCAGCACTCATCTGTCCGACACTGTTGCCTACAAGCCAACAAAGAGCACACTTCTCTAGGTCTGGGTAACTTTGGCGTGCTAAACCAAAGAATCATCAGGGATAGGAAGGGACCTCGAAAGATCATATAGTCCAATTCCCCTACCACAGCACCTAGAGCAAGTCGCACAGGAACAGATCCAGGCAGGTCTTGAGAGTTTCTAGAGAAGGAAACTCCACAAACCCCCCAGGCAGTCTGTTCCATTACCCTCACTGTGAAGAAGTCACTTCCAAAACAAAACAAACAAAAAAAAAATATCCTACCTCAGTACATTACATTCAAATTTTGGTTTCCAATGGCAAGTATGACCAATGGCAATATGTAAGTATTATAATCAGTAGGCTTTTGAAACAAAACCAATGCAGCAGCTCCTCCAGACAGTTTTGACTTAACACTGCAATCTTCTCACATGCTTAAATAGAGATATATTTATTTTTTACTTAAACTTTTATGCTCCAGTATTTTAAGATACTTGGATCACATGATAATTGTAAAATAATATCAAATAATAATAGTAAAGCTTGTTTAACAGCTCCCTCCCAAGTTACTTCTATTGCTCACTCTGCCCATACCAGGTAACCTATGCACAACCCTGCAATGATGAATATTCTATGACTCTAGGTACAGCAAAAGGTCTTGAATCTCAGTCATGTCTTATTCCTTCTTTTAGGTAGCTATGCCCTGAAATATGGAATGCACTGTATCAAATTTAGCAAAAATGAATAGGCACGCTTATTTTTTCTCACATAAAAAAAAACCTATTTCAAGAAAAAAGCCTTTCTTCTCTGCTTACAGAGATAAAACACACTGAAATTTATCATTAACAATTGCACATGCTGAGACATAATGCCAGTAAGTAGTACTAGAAATTCAACATGTGTTCTTAAGCACAGCCTCCACTTTGATACATGCTTGATTCACTTTGGAGTTGTGCACGTCATAGTTACACCAATATTAAATCAGTAAGAAACAAATGTAACGAAATACTGGAAGAATACCAGCACTGAAAATTTTCAGAGGAAAAAAAGATTTGCATTTTTTTTGCATTTTCATTTTCCATGAAAACTTGATCTATTCAGAACCGGGAAGAATGGTGTACGGTCTATGAAGAATGCTATCTGATAGCCAGTTTTCCCCCTTCTCAATTCAGTATGCTGATCTTCTGTGTGGCAATTTATAAGCTTATTAGTATCAATAAATGATATTAGATGTACTGTTGACCAAGGTAACCATTTAGGAGTTACGGGAGCTTATAGTAAAATAAGTGAGGAAGGATTTTTTTCTACCATTATGGTAGTTTCTACAGCAACAGTAGATTCAAATAAAAATCTATCACCCCTCTGTTTAACCCACTGCATTTTTTAGGCTCCTGTAGCAAGCCAAGAATGTTAAGATTATCACCAGTTAAAGCAACAGCATGTAATAATAAAAACAATTTTCTGGAAAAAATGTAAAATGAATACCTGCAGGACTGCCAGCATTTTCTCCTTGATGCAGCTGAATACCAGTAGAATCTATAGAGTTTACTGTAACTGTCTGTAGATTTGGCAACTGAGCAGTGCTCAAACTAACTGGAGTTGATGTCAACGCCCCACCTGCTGCAACTTGACCAAGAGTGAGAGTCTGCACAGGCGTTAAAGTTATTTGTTGACCAGGTGCATTCTGAATTTGCAAGTTCTGCAAGTTCTGAACTCCTTGCACTTGAAATGTCTGCCAGGTTATCTGCCCAGAAGGCGTCACTGTTTGTGCCTGAATTAAAAAGGTTCCAGGATTCAGCTGCAGTTGAAGATTTTGAAGCGCCTGTTGAGATATACTTTGACTTGCTTGCACACCGTGGATTGTCTGTTGCGCAATACCTTGTACAATCTGGGCTTGACTGGTTGGCTGCTGAGACTCTTGAAGTTGTATGTGTTGTACAATAGGCTGTGCTGTGGAGACCTGAATATTCTGAGCCTGTGTGTCATCAGAGACTGATGTCTGGATGTAATTTCCCTGAAGATCAGAACTATGAACTTGATCACTAGTTGCGGTCAAGTTGTTTGCATTTTGTTCCAATATACTTGAACTGTCTATGGTAACGGGCAATTGTGATGCAGATGATGTTGGCACAAATAAGTCATTATCAGTGGCGGTTTCTGTGATTTCAGGAGAAACTTGCTCACCAGTCCTTTCAGAAGTATCTGAACTATCCATGGCCTGTCCAGCATTTATCAAGTGCCCATCTGCATTAATGCCTGCTGTCATGGTTTGAGAACCACTGCCAAGTCCCAGAGAATCTAGATCAACACTGTTGATGGGTACAAAAGTAATATTTCCTGGCAGTCCAAGAGGGACATTAGCAACTACTTGTGCTTGGCCAGGGAAGGACGAACTACCAATTGCAACGCCCTGAACCTGGACTTGTCCAGACTGCGATAAGATGTTCTGAATATTAGCTGAAGGTGATCCAGAGGCAATGATGGTTTGATTAGAGCCAGGAATAATCTGAATTTGACCGGTTTCTTGATTTATACTGCTATTATCAGAAGAGGCTGCAAAGCCAAGTTGAACTTGCTGACCATCCGCTGTCTGGATCTGGGGTATTACTTGGTATTGTACGTTAGACACTGTACCATTCGACGAATCTGATCCTGGTGCAACAGAAAAGATTTGTTGATTTTGCAAACTCTGAATAGGAAGGACATACTGCCCACTTGAAGTAACTGTGGCAGCACCTGGAATCTGTACTATATTACCAGCTTCATCCTTCACAGCGGCAGGAGCAGCAGACAAGACCTCCCATCTATTTGGAGTTCCTGTTAATTGCACAGAAGCCAAATCCCCTGTCTGAATAAAATGAAAAGAAAAGACAAAATTAAAACGAGAGGTACAGACTACGTGCTGTAAGAGTCATGCAATTCAACACTAGAGAATTATATGCTACTGTAAAACATGCAGTGCAGCCCATATGAACAACAGCAATCAGATTAGAACTATGAAATACACGTTCTGAAAGCAAGCTAATACCTAAGTCAGCTAAATCCGGGTAACCAACCTGTGGGTCGTGAGCTGCATGTTGCTAGTGAGCAGGTCAAATGCAGCTCCTGTGCCATTGCTACGTCAGGTGACCTGCAGCAGGGTTATTCTGGTGTGGGGGCTGCTGGGTAATCCAAATCCCTGGCTGTGGGAAGAAGGAAGCTGGCAGGGGCTGCCAGAGCTGTCATCACCAGGTTACCCTAGGACTCGGCTTTACACTCTGTATCTAGCTTGGCCCATATCACACAGAAGCAGAGGAATCTCTTGAAGCCAGTATCACCTGTACCTCACTAAGCTCCACTGCTTTTTGACTGTACATGGCATGGATGGGTATGCTGTGACTCTCAGCAGCAGGAAGAGTGTCAAGAGCTGACCTAATCACATGCTTGGAAAGCCTGGACACCCTCAGTTAAAGTTACACATAATACAAAGTGCTAGTACTTAGAAGCTCGTTTGAGTTACTGTTTCATTAGGGAAAAAGGCCTCTAAACTAAGGACTTTTACGCTGAAGACACAGTTGAATTAGTTGCATATATCTGTTGGGTTGGGGGGAGATATATCTTCACTAAGTTGGGCTTTTTCTACTGTTCCATGTTTCAGAACATACCCCCAGACGGTTAAAGATTGAAGGACCTAAGGACCAATGCAGTATGCTTTTGTTTCTCATTCAGTAAAGAAAAGGTAAATTGCACTTACCTTTCTTTACCAAAGCAAGCTTTTTCAGAATAGAGTATTAAGAATTAGATTTAGTATCCTGCAAGGCTAAGCACAGACCTGTGTAGTCAACCAGCTTGGTACTGTAAATAACCATAAATCTAAAATAGATGCAGTTAGGTTTCTCCTTATCTGTTTTACAGCACTACGGTAAACAAATGCAATAACATAATATTTAGAAACAACTGATTAATGTGTCTTACAATTCATTCAGCCCCATGAAACAAATTCTGTCTCTGGTAGAGTCCACAGGATGTGGAAGAAAACCTCTTAGGTCATACTTCTGCACTGATCTTGTGATCACTACTGGCAGGGAAGTTACCAAAGCATGTTACAGCTTCCTTCTGATGCTGCACCCCGACTTCCTTTAGAATAAAACCTGGGTGTGCAAAACACAACACAGTCTATTCTTCTAACATGGCAGTGAGACTTAGCCAGCTTGAATGAATCCTGCGGCAGACATCCAAATAATTTTAGTCCACAGTGTAGGCTGGGACTTTGGTAGTTTCACTTTCTTATTCTATTCCAAGCAGCAACATAAAACGGTTACACGTGGAAGAAAAATAGCCTATTTAAATGCGTACTTACTAAAAAAATAGTCTGACTGATTGGCAAACTTCATTTCCAATCTTCAAATTCCTCTCTCAAGAGCTGTACAAATAATAATTGCAAGTACAAAAAGAATACTAGCCTTCTTTTGCCCTCAGATATACATACATCGTGTCAGGTAGTTTCACAGCAAATAGATACAGCATCACCAAAACAAAACTAGTATGGCCTCAATGCTTTATGGATACTTTTAATTCCATTTTATTACTTCCTTTTCTTCTTATGTTGGTTAGCCTTTCATTTAAAGAGCATATTAAAATCCTTTTGTCTTCCAAGCTTGTAATTCATGAGTTTAGAAAATTTTATGCAATATTCCATGCCATGCAATCATATCTAGAAAAAGACAAAACCTCAATTTACCTTTGGTATCACATTATCTGCGTACTCTTGTGCATAATAGTTTTTACACATAGATATCAGCTGCTGAAATAATGCTAAGGAAGTTCATAGCTACTCAATTCACTAGTATGTAAATGCTTACTAATTGAAGATTTCATGAAGACCCATAAAAAGACCCAGAAAAGCCATAGGTAATCATCAGTTAGAAAACATCAAAAGCAAAACCACAACTGTTGTATGTTTAATGTGTCACTGTAAAATAAACATAAAACATAAGGTACTGATCGTATCATTAGAACGAAAGGAAAATGTAATTTCTCACGGATTTAGGACCAAACACAAGCAAATGTTAAATATTTAGACTCATAGATAATATGTACAAGCATCCTCCACAGAAACGAAAGAAAACCTGTTTCCTTCATGATATGGAAATACTGTACATTCTTCTTTCCCTCTCAAATATACACTGATTTCCATATAGCCATTCAGTGTCCGTTGCCTTTTTCATATCATGCACACAACTCTCTTCACCTTTCCATGACCTAGTGAGCTATTCCCTCAAACCCTGGTCTACAAGGGTTTTAGCTCAGTAGAGCACTCTTTAAGTAAAGGCACTTATGAGTCCATGGAGAAGTTCAGTGTATCCACACACATGGCTATGAAGCCATTGCTATGCAAAGTATGTGAAACGTCTGCTATTCACATGTTGCTATTACAGATTCTGTATCAGACACTACCAGATGAATCATGAGGGAGGGGCAAAAAGAGGGTAAAACTTTCCAGAAGACATCTGGCAGCTATCAATATTATCAGCTTTGAAGCACATAAAAAACCCTGTAAGGTAAAGAGTACTTGGGGATGATCTCTAACCTCAACAGGTCATCAGCCCGTCACAACAAGCTTGACTGTTATGCCATTTCTCAAAGTCTGCTGAGCTAGCAGGACATTTGTTGATTCCCCTAAAAAGAACAGTCATCTTTCACTCCATCCTTAAGCAAATAAGCATTGTTGTAGTAATGCCAAGTTCTACTACTGATGTATAAGCAACAGCATCTACAGCCCATTTGCTTAACGATCTTTACAGCACAGTCCTAATAGACCTCTCAACCACTGGTGAGGGTAGAGATAAAGCAACAGTTCTTCTATCAACTGACACTCAGATGCTATTTGAAAGCTGCTCCTTTAAGAGAAGGCTGGACAGTTGCAACCCAAAGCTTTTGTGTCAAGAGGAAAGGACAAAGATCTGAGGAAAGTTCATCATTAGCAGTACTCAGCCAAGGAGGAGAGAACAGGAAGCAACAGGGAGTTCACTGGAAGCAGTTATCAGGAAACAGAGAGAGGGGAACAGAGCAAAGAAAGAAGCAGAGGAACAATTAAAATAAAATGATACATCCACCTGAAGAAAGGTTAAGTATCACCAAACATTGGAAGCAACAACTGCTGTTCAGCCTCTCTTCTGGTTCTTTAAGAAGCCCTGTGTCATTTTCAGCAGAGCAGAAATTTTCATCCTTGAAGAATGAGTGGTCATACTGTATCATAACCATATTGCTCATAGATTCATAGAATGGCTAAGGTTGGAAGGGATCATAAAGATCATCTAGTTCCAAACCCCTTGCCATGAGCAGGGACACCCCCCACTAGACCAGGTTGCTCAAGGCCCCATCCAATCTGGCCATGAACAAACACTCCCAGGGAGGGGGCATCCACAACCTCCCTGGACAACCTATTCCAGTGGCTCTCCACCCTCATCATGAAGAATTTTCACCGGACTTCCAGGCTAAACCTACTTTCTTCCAGCTTGAAACCATTAGCCCTGCTCTTTCTACTACAAGCCCTTGTAAACAAAACAGCCCCTCCCCAGCTTTCCTGTAGGCCCTCTTCAGAATACTGGAAGGCTGCTACAAGATGTCCCCGGAGACTCCTCCACATTGAACTGTCCAAACTCTCTCTCAGCCTGCCCCTGTAAAAGGTATGTTTAGAGAAAATGAAAGCAATAGTAAGTAAAAGGGAAAAGAGGTAAGAGAAACACATACAGAAGATAAAATAACTTTCAGAAGTGATCTAAACCACGTTGAAAGATATGACTTGAGCTGAAAAATACTAAATATCCTTCACCAAAGTGTAACTGGAAAAGGGAGAAACATCTCTCTGAAAACTGGTTTATCTTGTAGGAACCTGCATTTCTACATGTCAGATGCAAACAACGGGTCATATGCCTTTATCCATCAGTATATTATTGATGAAGAACTACCAAATATTTGTCTGGTCAGGTATGGACTGCTTTTTGCTGCGCTTTTCAGAAAGTCACTTTTGGCCCTTTTAGTCCTGGAGCAAAACCATCATCAAAACAAGCAGAGGCTGACAGTTAGGAGTCACAAGCTCCTCAATATTAAAAAAAAAGAATCACAAACCTAAACCTAATCAAGAACATTGTCCACTGCCTCATTCAAATTGCTGTTTTATAAAAGTTAGGGCTCTAATGCGTAAGTATAACACCACATGTTTACAAAGCTACAGTAAGTTATCTGTGCATTTCTATGTCATTATGCCACTATAAATAAAAGATAAAATGCACTTACTTCAACCCTTTCATTAAGGTATGAGCTAATACCTGGGGCTTCTAGTGGACAGCAGGATGACTATGAGCCAGCAATGGGCTCTTGTGGCCAAGAGGGCCAACTAGCATCCTGGAGTGCATCAGAAGAGGGATGGTTAGATCAAGGGAGGTTCTTCTCCCCCTCTGCTCTGCACTAGTGAGACCATTATCTGGAGTACTGTGTCCAATTCTGGCCCTTCAATTCAAGAAGGACACAGAGCTGCTGGAGGGTGTCCAGCATAGAGCAACAAAGATGATGAAGCAAGTAGAACACCTCCCTTATGAGGAAAGTGTGAGGCTGCTGGGTTTCTTTAGCTTGGAGGAAGCTGAGGAGTGACCTCATTCATGCCTATAAATATGTGAGGGGTGGGTGTCAGGAGGATGGAGTCAGGCTCTTCTCAAGGTTGTCTAGTGATAGGACAAGGGGCAATGGTGCAAGCTGGAACACAGGAGGTTCCATAGAAATATCAGAAGGAACTTCTTCATAGTGAGGGTTGGAACAGGCTGCTCAGGGGGGTTGTGGAGTCTCCCTCTCTAGAAACATTCAAGACGCACTTGGATCTGTTCGTGCCACTTGGTCTAGGTGATCCTGCTGTAGCAGGGGGACTGGACTAGATGATCTTTGGAGGTCCTTTCTGATCCCTAATGAGTCTATGATTTTATTTACCATAGGTTAAAAAACATGTTCAACATTACTCACGGTGTTTCAGCTGACACAAAACTACTAGTTAAGGCAAATTAATTCTGTTGCAAAACCCTCTGCCAATGAAGCCAGTCAGTTCAGAGAAACACATCTGCCCAAATAAATAGTTTAGATAACTGAAGAGCATTTTAGGGAAAAAGTATTATTAGATGGGGCTGCTTAAAATTTTACTTGTAAAAGACACTTCCAAACTTATGAAATATGCCTAAAAATGTAATTGTCTCATTTAAGTGACATTAGATCTTTTTACTTAAGATGGGTAACTAGACCCAAAATGTTAGTAGCTTGGTTTTCATCAGCAGGCATTTGAAACCTGTCTAATTTAAGGCAACACAATGTCCCTGGTACAAGCAGAAACAAGAAATGTGCAGTATTCAAGAATAAGACAAGGAACATGTATTAATCTCTACATAACTGCATGCCAATCTACAATTTTGCATACATCTTTGTACTGAATTATTACTTCAACTTAGGTACTGAAGGGTCTACCAAATCACCAAAGAGACCAAGAAACAAGACCCTGGGCCAGTTAGCCTAGCAGTAGTCTTTGGGAAAGCAAGAGCATGTAATGTTTGGGGGGAAAAAAGCCCAACCCAAAACAACAAACCTTCAAATCACCCTGATGGGAAAAGATGATGTAATAGTGAGCTTTGACTTAGGAATGGGAAATTATGCTTAATTAACCAATCTGACAACCTTCTATAGTGAGACAACTGGCTTGGTAAATCAGGTTAGGGTAGAGAGTATTATTTGTTATTACTTTTAGACAGACTTTTGACTCTGTCCTCCATAACTTAAGAATAAAGTGTTGCTTTTTTTAAAAACCTTAAGGGTGATCAAACTTTTGGAGATATTAAAAAACTACTGGACATAGTCCTGAACAACCTGCTCTTGTTGACCATGCTCTGAGCAAGGGAATTGTACCAGACTGTCTTTAGAGATCCTTACCAGCCTCAACTGTTGGAAGAAATCTTACACTTCTTAATAGTGCTTAAATATCAGAGAACTTTGTGGTCTATACTGTCTTTAAATATGGAAACCTTTTAAAACATGTATTTTTTCTTACCTTCTCTAAAGCTGTAAAGGTAAATAATAAACCAATTATTTTCAAAAACCTCCTTAAAGCACCTGCAAAAGAACCTCTATACTTGGTTCTAACACAGCATTAGGAAGAAACATAACTAGAATGTGAAAAAAAAACATTTTAAAAGGTGAACTTCTGGACAGCAGCAGGGGAGGCATACTTTGAGGCACTACATTCTATCTAAAACTTCTCTGTCTTGCAAAAAAACATATACCAGAGAGAAGGAGGGCAACCCCAGCCACACTTTTCTATGGTAGCACACTGGTGCAACATGCCATACCCAAAAACTTAGCATCATAAAGCTGTCAGAATAATGTTCAGCTTCATTAGAACTATCACACAGGCCAAAGGACTGAGAAATACACCTAATTCTCACACATGACATTCCTCCACATTTTTGCCAAGTGGAATACATAACATTTAAAATGCCTTCATATTTCTCTAGCCTATCAACACTACTACTATTCCCATTTCACCTGAGGTTAAGCTAGTTGCATTTGATATGGTTAGTATTCTGAGGTACAAACAAAAGGGAATTTAAGATTTTCATCAAGTTCTGTGAAGGATTAATACTCATTCTACACCTCAAGATATTCCACATAGTCTTATAACATTCTAACCTTTCTTTGTAAAAACATTAACAAAAGCTTTGTCTAGAGAAGAGAATCAATACTCATCTTCTCCACATTGCTAATTATTAACCTCTCCAAATGTTTTCTACACAACGCTGGTAAGCAGCACCACAAATATATCGTCCCCCTTGCTTTTTTATTTTTCTTTTTTTAAGACTAAAACTAAAGAACCAGCAGAGTCTGCAGCACACTAGATGCAACTACACACCACAACCAGGACAGTCGTCTTTCTACAGCTCCTATCCTTTGGCAACTGTCCGAGTCAACGGCTTTCTTAGCCAGGCTCCACCTTTCTCCATTCATCCACCTTCCAACCTTCCCACCCCATCAGTCTTATACTATATCCCAGTCATGTCCAGCACAACTAGTAGAATGGCCCTTGAGAGAGCCATAGTTCAAGACAGTGTCTAGCTTTATGTTGCAATAGACAATACAGGCAAATGGCTATCATCTCAACTTTGAAGCTTCTTAAACAATGATCATGTGACAACCATACAACCCACCATCAAAACCCAGTTGGACATAAATTTCAGAATCTGTTTCCTCTTTTGTTTTCTGCCCTATGTATAGCTCTGCTACCCTTTCTTCTCACTTTCACTTAATGCTAAAATCTTTGCAGATGTTTAAACCGGAATAAAACTGGAGTACAACTAACTGAAAAAAACCCCCTAATTATTATCAATGACAAACAGTGAAAAACAAGACCCAAACTAAAACTTCTCAGACTCTAGAATTCCCAACATAGGCAAAGCCATCAAGAGAGGTCAAAACATACAGTCAGGCAGTGGCACGTAGAACTCCAGCGAGAGTATCAGCAGGTAGCAATAATCAAGGGAAAGTTTCTTTAGCAAACGTTTGAGCAAAGCATGAATGCAGCAGTATGGCAACCAAGGAGGGAGTCTCAAGTAAGAAAGCCATGAACACAAGGCCATTTATACTAAATCCAAACACCATCAGACAAAACACATAGCACTGGTGTTGGATTACCATAATCAAAACACATCACAGAGTAAAGACTAAGTTGAAAGACTGCAATCTCCATCAATGCATAAAGATAAGATCAGCAGTAATGCCTGCTAGTATTTTGTCATCCAAAAGTAAATATAGCTCTACACAAAATCCTGGGCCAAACTGAAAACATTGCAGACTAGAGACAACCTGCCCAGTGCACTAACAAGATAGAGTGGAGAAAAGGGTTCCAGAACTAAACTCAACCCTCCTCTTCACTTGTTTTCCAGGCAAAACAGTTGCTGCTTCAATTAGTCTTTTTATTTCCAAACTAATATCTTTGGTAGTATAAAAGCAATGTCTTCTCAAATGGCAGACTTGAATTCAGAAACAAACATCAAATCACAGAATAATTTCAGTAGGAAACGACCTCTTAAGGTCATCTGGGCCAAATCCTGGGCTCAAAGCAGAGGCAACTAGATTGTAGCAAACACAATCACATTGTTCCAGTTCTTCCCCAAATCCCAGGCATGCAGTATTCCCTGCATTCTTATGGGACTTTCGGTTTTGCTGTTGCTTTTAAATCACAATGCTGCTCTCTTGGGAAGCAGCTGCAGCATACAGTTCTGGACAGCAAAACCATGTGCACTAACTGACTAGCCCTGCCTGTTCTTATCAAAAGAACATCAGTAAAACAAAATATCCCTCCAAACGTAACACTGCTATCCTTCTCCATGTAAGCTTTTCAAATGCTTCTAAAGCAAAACTCCAAAATTAACTGTCCATTTATATGGCTTGAAAGTTCCACCACACATTCATCAGTCAGAACTGCAGTCCAAGTACAGAAGGTATTCAGAAAGGGCTGCCTCCTCATTACTACATTAGGCACCATCACCCATACGCGGGTACCCGATTCATCTATATTACAAGAAAAGGATGAGCATTACAAGTCCCAGAAAGCCAGTATGCCTATGGTATGAAAAATGAAATCTATATGCATGATCATAGAAGCACCTACAAATTAAGTCTTTTTAGCTCCTCCTTTCTTTTTTCCACTCCCCAGTAAGATATAATCAGGAAACCAGCAAAAGCATCTTTATTGAACTACATCCTTTCCAGCATTTTCACAAAAAATAAATCTGAACGACTTTAGTCCCACCTCCCTTTATTAAGGTCATCTTAATTAACTCCATTGTTTAGTTCAGCTACTGTAGGTATCTCCTTCAATTTATATTTAGTTTCCACCCAAAATACCCTGAATAATTCAAGAGCTATGTTGTAGGAGTGTAAAAATTACCAAAATGTTATAACCTAAGTCACAGCAGATATGTAGGAGGGGCTTATACGCATGCACAAAAAGTAGCAAGTGCATTCATATATAGTTTTAGCAAAGATTCTCTTGAATTGCTTCAGCCTTGTCCTGAATAGCTCCTTATTCATAAACATAATAACAGATGAACTTAAGCGGTATAAAGGACGATTTAAAAACTGCTATGCCCATTTTGAATTATCAAGAATCACTTGTCCTGTACCAGCGCTATAGTCATATCAGACCAAGGACTGCTCATGCTAAGCAATCAAGTCAGACTCAAGAAGTACAATTCCAGCTTCAAAATGTAAACAACCTTAAGCAGATATAGGAAAGCAAGCTATCATTTAAGCATCATTCATTTCTTAATATGTATGTTTATGCAAGAGACACATCGAACTTTTCAGCACTGTATGCACCTCGTATTATGAAACAAACCGTAGAGGCGACAAGCAGTTAACATCTACAAAGTGAAGTGCTCTGCTTAGGAAAATAAACAGGTTCAGCAGAAAGGATACTTAAAAAGGGGTCATAATCTTAAAATATTTTTGAGCTGTCATTAGTCTACAACCTGCTGTGTGACCTCAGACAAACTGTTTTGCTTCAGCTTACATAAAGTAAGCTGAAATGTACTCCGTTTACAGCTCAGGAACTGAGTATTTCATAAACTTAATATTCTAATATTTGTTAAAAGCTTGTCAAAACCACTTTGTCCATCAATACAATGCAGTTTTTCTTCTTATTTATGGAATCCTAAAGCCATACAGGGCCGTTGTACAGCAAGTTTAAAAAAAAAAATAAATACTTGCTTTAAAAAGTAAAAAAAGTTTTTCTTGTAAAAAAAGCAAACAAACAGAAGCCAACAAAACATAACACAAAAAAGTAGAGGTAATATTTGTTATTTCCAAAGGACTAAGGCTACAAAAAAAACCCAAAAAACTTCACATCAGTTTAAAAGATGTTCTGGAACTGACTTTTAAGATACTGATTAATTTACATAATGGTTATTTAGAAATGGAACAACTCTCTTAAGTTTACTACCACCTCTCAACAGGACTGTTTAGCCTGACCAACTAAAGAGCCTACAGATTTCCATTTGACTTTTGTTATGAAGATTGTTGAACTGGCTCCAGTAAGAATGCATTTCTAGCCTGCAACATCCATCTCATCTCACCAGGTCCCAAGGTCACGCAGGCTCTTTTCAGAGCCGACGGCGCACGAGAGATAAGGCCAGAAATTCGGTTTGCAGTACGACGGACTGCACGATAACTGCACCTAGAAAAAACGTCTCGATACAGGAAGCAGCGTTCCACCACCGCGTTCACTTCTAAACAGCCATTTTACTTCTAACTACACCCTTCTCTACAGCTAGCCTTCATTTTGTGCTACTGCTTGGGTGCGCGGTTCGAGGCAGGCAGCTGCCGAGAGGCTATCGGGAGTGCACTAAGGTGGAGGTAAGGTGCTTCCCTGCCTCACCGGGTGCCGAGCGATCCGCTCCGGTGTCAGAGCCGGAGGAGGAAGGTTTCCCGCCACCCCCTGTTTTTGAAAGTAAACGAAGGCGCCGCTCCAAATGGCGGGGGAGGGGGGAGCCGGACTCCCTCCTCCTCCCGGGAGCCCGGCTCCTCCTGGAGAGGCAGGGGAGCCCGGGGACCCCTCTCCTGGCAGGTCGGCCCTGCTATCGTCCCTCCCCCCGGGCGGGCAGTGCCGTGTGTCCCGTCCCTCCCCCCGGGCGGGCGGGCTGGCTGGCTGTGCTGTCTCTCCCCCCGGCAGGCCGTGCGAGAGCGGCGGGGCGGGCACTCACCGCTCCGGCAGAGTGAGAGGCAGCGGCGGCGGCGGCGGCCTCATCCTCCTCCGGCGACGGCGGGCCGATCTTGCTGCAGGTGGCCGCCAGCAGAGCAAGCGGTGACGGCTGAGCGTCCTACCCACAATGGGCGGGTTCAGGGGGAGAA
>VZRI01004972.1:88154-130654 GCA_013397515.1 Upupa epops
GCCTGCCAGCCCGGAACTCCCGCCTACGCCCGCGCGCGCGCTCTCATTGGCTGCGCCTGGCTGCCGCCGCTATCCGCACTGGCCGCCCAGCCTGCCAGTCACACGCCAGGGGCGGAGGGGGCGCCCCATGCCGAGGCGGTTTCCTGTTTGCTGGGGCTTGTGCGAGGAACAATGAGCGGGATCCGCCGAGAGCCCCGTGGCCTGCTCTAGCCCGGGTGCGCGAGGCCCCTGCGTCAAGGGGGACGGCCGGGTCGTCGCTTTTACCTGTCGAGGCGACGCGGCCCATGAGTCCCCCCGGTGCGCAGGCGGTGCGGTGCGGTGCGGTGCGCGTGTGGCCGGGAAGCCCCCGGGATGAGGCGGCGCTCGGTCGAAATGTGCCCGGTGGGGTGGGATCCCTCAGGGTCAGTGGTAGTCGACTGGAGCCCCCACAGCAGCCAGCGCCACCGCCGCTTTTGTCTCTGCCGGTGCTAAGATGTCGGTGCTCATTTCCCAGGGGAGACGGCCTGCCTGCGAGCGGCCTTGCTTAGCGCCAAATTCCGCAGGACGAGTCACCTCCTCCCATGGGACCGGGTACCCAGCCCAGGCCTGGCCCTGGGAACGACCCTTCTATGGCCGCCCGCCGCCCCGCCCCGGGCTTTTGCATAACCGTGTGGCCGCCTGGACTCAAAACTGGCTGACCCAGACGGGTTAAATCTAAAAAGCGCCTTTGTGTGTGTAAAAGAAAACCCATTGAGCATAAGGCCTCGAGTTAGTCTTTAAAGCGACACGTTCCTTCCCGCGGGAGTGTTGGTGGCAGCGCCGTGCGGGGGGCTCCGTGCACAGGAGGAGCAGAGCTTATTTTAGTCACCTTGAGGGGAATTGCTGAGATTCCTCTCCACAACCCCTCATGTTATGCAACACAAAGGAAACTGGCAACGCTGGGATAGTTGAACTAAGGCAGGAAATATGTTTAAAGCGAAATATATGATGATACAGAGGTGGTTATTAGTGGGGCCTGTTTTCCTGTTGCACCATGTTGTTGGTGAAGGGTTCCTGTTAATGAGAACAGCTTCAGATTGGCCTTTCCTTATGTCAATATACACACACAGGGTGACAGCAGAGTTTGTAATGGTGAGGCAGTCATTCTGACCTCTTCAGCTTTTTAAACTCCACTGATGAGCTGCATTTTGCTCCAATGTTTTTCATGTGGTGGTCCAAAACCTATGTTTATGTGAAAATGCTTGATGCAGTTATCACTGAAAACTACCTAGGAGATAGAGTGAGCATAGCATAGTCTTACCTGCCTGTAATTGTGCTCAGTATTTGCACTTACCGGCTACCCAGGTAAACCACTAGATAAGTTAGTAACTAGAAAACCCAGAAATACAATCATGATTTTGAACAGCATGCCAGAGCAGAGAATAATCAGTTAGGCCTTATGACCTTATAGTAGCTGCCCAGGCTCAGCATAGAAACTACTAAGGAAGAAGACAAAAATGCACAAGAGAAAATGGGAATTTAGTATCAGGAAGTTATGGTGGAAGTAGACTGCTGTGTCTTCCCTGACAGTGGAATATTGGTCTTGCAATGTGATGTGTTAGTCTTCTTCTAAGCCCATTTTCTTTTGCTGGTGTGTTGGAAGTGCATACAGCTGACTTTTAACATCAAGTTGTGTATCAGTCCTGAAGTTGTTAGTCAACTCTTTTTTTTCCCAGGGTAGTTATAAAATAAAGCCCTAAAACCCACTAACCTTGCTTGTGTTTTTAAAATATATCTGTACTTGTTTAGATAGTCCTGTAATTTTACTTTAGTATTGGTTGTTGGCAAGTTAAATAACATAGCCATAAAGGAGAGGAAGTATTTTTTGCAATTAATATTTTTAATTTTAGTAACGAAGTACTTTGAGAAGCAAAAAGTCAAAAAGTGTAACTAGCAACAGAAGTAACATTTATTATAAATAATATAATAATGTTATAAATAATTTCTAGCCAGTGAAAGGTAGAATACACAACCTTTAAAAACTGAGCTAATATAAATACTTAAGCAAATTGTAGGAAAAAAATTTAAAAGGAAGATTACATGATCCACAAAGTGACTGTAGTATCAAAAGGTCTACAGTTGGTATAAAATCTGCTATTTGCTTTGCAATATCAGAAGTTGTCAGAATGTATGATAGTTTGTCATACTGAAAGAAAAACTCTTACTACACTTAAAATTCTAAGTCATCTGTAAGTTCTCTTAAGTGCATCTCAAGTGTGAAAGAAATAATTGCTGTTCATGTGCTGGGAAGGCAGGAACAATACTAAAAACCTGGCCCTTGCTAATCAGCAGGGTATTGCTAAAAGTTACCAATGACATTTTTCTTTGGGGAAGATAGGTTGTCCAAGACTTAAATCTAAATATGAAAGCTGGTTGTGTGTTTGCATTTGCAAAGTTCTTCAGCGAGGTGTTGTCTATGCTGTAGTTGACCAAATACCAGTAATAGGGTTTGATTTATATACTAAAGGTTTTCAGTTCAATAATACTAATATGTAAGTAGGATTCACAGCACTAGTTGAAGACCAACATTTTCTACTCAAGTACCTAAAATTAAGGGGACACTGTGATATAATGTTAAATTCATACAAAAAAAGTAAAAATATAAGAGCATTCTTAACAGGCTATTTAAAAAATAATATAAATTATATGAAAGTTGCAAAAAAGACATGCTGTTCTGAAAAAGAGGTGTAAAAAAGAGACTCAGAAATGTTAAATACAAACTGATTGTAATAAAGTGTGTTTATTTACAGCTTCCAAGTGAAGATTAAAAACATATGAGAAGCAAAAAAACCAACTGTGAAACAAGGAAATTACAAAACACATTGTTAGCTTTTTGCTTATTGATACAGTAACATCAAGATGTTAAGTAGAAAAATCCAGATGGATGGGGAGATCAGTGTATCCTTACTGGATGGAAGTTCTGTTAGGTGGTAGTCTTACTGAGTCAGCACTGTGCTGATATCCCCACAGAGATTGAGCTCCATGCCCAATTAGAGGAGCTATTGTTTCCTCTTTCTTGAGATTACCCACCAGATGTACTGTATCAGTATGTGATCTGAATAAACTAACCATGACCAGTTTATTATTAAAGAGCCTTGCCTCCTGCTTCTAGGCTGCTGGTGGTAAACTACAGGTTCTGGGATGAATTCTCAATCTGTTTCCTGAAAACTATATGTTGTAATCTGTAGATACAGAGAAAGCAACATGTCATGCACAAGGAGAATATCTCCACCAGCTACCAAAATGCAGCTGTTTCAGAACTGAGATGCAGCCTTTGTGGTCAGTAGCAGCAGAGTTCAGGAGAGGAAGTGATGCCTACCAGTTTCTTATGAAACTTCAAGGAAGATTTTGAAAGATCAAGTAAGATGCAAATTGGGGAGTATGCTAAAACTTCATGCTACCTTGTAGATCAGTTGTAAGCTCAGTGCTGCATTTGGCCACTATAACTTACATCTCATTGGTTTAAGCCTTGGAGGCTCTGAAAGCATGCTAGTTCAGTATGAGGGAAAAAGGAAATGCACCACCGAACACAACTTCCATTCAGTACAGTGCCTGCTACGCTTTGAAATGTCTTTTCTGTCTGTATACTCCTTTGAAACTTCTGAGTTATAACACACTGTTTCTGTCTTTAGTATTCCCTTCAGTTGGTGACTCTGCATTTGTTTAAAAGAATGCATTATTTAAGAATTGCTGCTCTATGGTCCAGTGTACCTTTCACATCCATGTTACTCTCTTCCTTGATAAAGTGGTGGTGTTGCTTTGGCAAGGCCTAGAATACAGCTGGACAAGATGGGCAGGAATGGGTTCTGCTGTGGTATGGTCGGTTCCATTGGGAAGACTCTGACTCTGGTCTCTTGAGTTTGAAAGGCTGGGTTTAAAACTACATAGAAGAAATGATAAGGATTTCATGCAACAAGATACCTTCAAATGCAGCCCCTACTGAAAAAGCAACAAGCAGAGTTATATGTAACCCTAATGCCTGAAAAGGTAACCAGGACACAAATTCCAGTAATTGAGAGGAGGTATCCTTTTGAATAAGTGTACCTTCTTTTACTTTAGTCATCTGTTTAAAATTTCAGCAGAATCTGGAGAGCCATATGTTTTGATTTCTAAGTGCCAAATATTTACTTGGTACTACAAAAAACAAGACAATTGCAAGGTTCTGTATCAAAACTATTCAACTTAACTACAGTTTCATTTCATTCTGAATTTTGGCCTTTCTTTTTGATTTGTTTAACTCTCACCAAGCAGGGAAAAGAATCAAGCTACTACTCCTAGACATCACAATTTCTGAATTGCACACAGGTTTATTTGCTTTAGAGTATTGGTAGGTCTACACAGAGCTGCAAGCAGGACTGTCAGGAGGTTGACTTGTGAGGGTTCTTGAATGAGCAAATAGCAGTTGGAGATAGTTATATGGATTGGGTTATTTCTCTAGAAATCTATAAAGAAATGAGTCCTTGCCTGGTGTAAAATCAGCAAGGAAGCTGTGGTCAGAAAAGGGTGTTGGCTGGCATGGTGTCATCATCCCTAGGAAAGCACCTCCCTACTCTGAGATGAGTGGCTATGGGAAGACAAATTTTGCAAGGTGGGAGTAGGCTGGAGCAGTAGGTGTGGTTTGACCAGAAGAAGCCAAACCAACCTAATGGCTCATTGACCTCACCATAATTTAATCAACTTACACAACTGTCAGAAAACAAACCCTGCAAAAGACAGAGCAGATGAGTAGAGGTAAGACTCCATTTGGCAGCAGCAAATAGATAATTCAGTGTGCAAAACCTGCTACTTCCACAGGAACTTACTTTGGCTACGTTTTTGAGAAGTGCTTGTCAATAGACTGGGATTTCTAACCTCTAGAGAAGAAAAACGTGTATGGTATTGGTAGTATAGTCTGTTGCACAAGCATGATGGTATCCAAGTGTAATGGAAGAGCAGTTTTTCCTCTTCTAAATGGGAAGCAGTTCTAAGAATACTAGCTTCTGCCTAGAACGACTCCATTAGAGAAAGGTCAGAGAGGAATCTGCGATACCTGGGTCTGGCAGTTAGCAGTGGAGATAGTTGGTTCCACTGACCTGCTTACATCCAGTGGAAGCTGTTGATGGAATAAAGAACGGCCTAGCAAACTAATGGACAGCATTGCATTCACAGCAGGAACACACCAGCTCCAGACACTTTTCTGTGCTTGACTTGAGGTCCCAGACATGCAACCTAGCCATAGAAAGAGGAGGAACCCATGAATAGGTAGCTTAATGACCCAGTCTGCACACAAGTTTAAAGGCTGTGACTCTAAACCAACACAGATGACAGATCTTCAAAGAATGGGGCCAACAGAAAGTCTGTCCAAGCTCTGTGCGTACCAATGTATGAGGCAGTCCTCTGGAACATTGTTTCTAGCCTAGTCATTGTATTTATGAATTTTTTTTAAGCAATTAGGACAAAATAAGTCATGCTGCTCCCTTTTAGTCAGAAATTCTTCCTCTTTTATTACAGCTGCAATTCTCCCTGGTCTGGTTGATACACTTTTGTATGTTCTGCAGTGTCAGGTTCCATGGGGACCTCTAATATGTGGCTGGTAAACAGACTCTGTCCTTAATAACATGTTAGAGAAAACTAATTCTGCTGGTTTTTGTGTTAAACTATGTGTTTCAGACAGGAGAATTTCAGTGTTCTTTTTTGAACAAGGTTTTTTTTCCCTATGAATTGTATTGGTTTTGTCTTAATCGTAGAAATAAATAAAAAATGTATTTGTTATATCTTCTCTATAGATTTTGGGTGGTTTTTATTCAATTAGCAGCCTATTGTGTCTAAGAAGTTTTTAGATTTATAATATTCTTACAAAAAGGAAACAAATTAATCTCCCATTTGGAGAGGTGTAAAGAAAAAGCAGATAGGTACATAGTTGAAAACTTGTCCTTTAGCAGGTAAGTCACTGTCGACATCTCTTTCATTTCACCTTGCTTAAAAGAAATGCCTGTCTCCTTTTTCTGGGCTTCTTGAGAAATTACTGTCTTTAGGCCCCTTCATTATCCTGTTTGTTTATGCTTCATTCCTATCCATCAAGATTATCACAACAGATAGAATTTAATTATAGAAATAATTGAAAAAATCATAGATCCTTAGGTAAGTATAAACAACTTGTTTGAAGAAGTCCATAACCATGAGTTGCAGAATTAGTAATATGACCTCTAAGGATCTTCCATAGCCCATCACAAAATAGGAATGGAAACAGGTATACAGATAAATGCACCTGAATAAATAAAAAGTCTTGTTACATGTGTCTTACCCAGTATAAAATTTGGCATTTTACTTTTACTAGTACTGACAGAGAAGTAGGCAATTGTGGAAATGAAAGAGACTGACAAATTATATACATGCACATGTTTACTGAAAATCTGAAAACTTAATAGCAGGAGTTATATATTCTGAAAGGAAATATTTTTAGAGGGAAGAACCAACTTATTTTTAGGACTATCATTCAAAATTCCCATTCTCAGTGGGAACAATGAGGATTTTGTGGCTTTTCTTTAGGAGAAGGCTAGGGCTACAGTCCATATCACATCCCCTGCCTATCTGGGAGGTCAGTGTTCCAGCAGGGACCTGAAGACCACAGGGTTAAGTTGGTCTGAACCGTGAGAGGGACCAAGAGAATTTCTATTTAAGGAGATTGTAAACCTGACTGACAGCTCTAAGTTCTGTAGATCTCCAGGTGAGGGAGGTTTTTTTATTTCTGAAGAAAGAAAAAAAAAAAACAAACCTTGTCAGCATCTTTGAAAGAGGAGTTGTGGGCCGCAACTTCCAGAAGAGGGCTGGAGGCTATGTATGGCAGAACCTTGCTAGGGAGTTGTCTGTTTTAGCTGGCACTGGAATACTGTGTGCAGCCCATGACATCCTAGGCTGTCTGGTTTGGATACCTTTGAGGCATTCTGATCCATCCTCACTCCCCTGTGAGGAAACCCAGCTGTTGAAGAGTTCTGGCATGTCCACAGTGGTGTATATAAAGCCTTTGTGGTTTTAACTACAAGCATAATTTCATTAGACAAAAGTATTAAGAGCAATAGAACAAATTACATTGGTGTCTTTACTTACTAACTTGGAAAGAAGTGGTGGAAGGTTCTAGGGTTCATTTTAGGTTTTTCTGTGTCTACGTTGCAGAGAAATAAAAGTTTTACATGTGGACAGGACCATGTCATATCGTACTTACTGCAAAACGTACATGTTTATCAAAGAAAGATACCAATCACATGCGAGTGAAGTTACATCACGAATACTAAAGAGAAAGCTGGAGGAGACTTGAAATTCCAGTCATAGGCAAAACTTTTCAGGGGAAAAAGAAAGATACCAATTAAAATTTGTCTGAAAAATACTTTAGTAAAAGCGTCATCTATCTGTTCAAGATTAACTCTGAAAAAGGCACATTTGAGGCTCTTAAATGACAATAATTAACACACTGATGGTCCTGACATAGAACACCAATAGGCAATTTTCAATTGCTAATTAACCTCTGGCTTCTACAGACTTCATCATGGGTATCTGCAGCTCAATAGCAGTCACATAGTTCACAGTACCTCTAAGACCAATCTGCAGATTGGTCTTGGTCCTTTTGACTGGTTTTTATTCCAAAATCAGGAGAATCACAGTTCTCCCAATATAATGACAGTTGCAAATGGTGCACTTGCTGAAGGCATCCTTCCTAAAGATTAATTAACTAAAGTTAATTATTTTTAATATATTGTTTCTCTCCATTGTGTCAATTAATATCTGAATTATTGAAGTGGATCATTGCTATTAGTTTGTTTTCACGAAGTTGGAAAACTCAGAAACTCCACCGTCATCTTAATTACTTGCAAGTGAAGGGTGAAGTGCCTTCCTTTCCATGGCAAAACTGCAGAAAGGTTAATGGAGACAGGATCTCAGGGATTCCTCCAGCCTTAGCAGGAGCACTGAAGGCAAAACGCTCATGCAGTGCACAAGCACCAGTAAGCAACTCCAAGACGAGGATGTCAGTACTATCTTTACCGTAGTGCCAGATTTTCAGACACACATATTGAAACAATAGAATTGAATATTCTGTCTGCTATGTTAAAAAATTGTATTGGTTCATCCTCGTTTTACTCTTACAAAAACCATTACAATACTTTTTGCCTAGCCTGGGTTCCCTCAGAAAGCAAAAGGGTTTTGAGATCATTATCTCATCATAGGTGTAATGAATTTCTGTGTGCACACATGTGGACACATAGGTGCGCGTACATACTTGCACACTGTGCAAGAGAAAGAGAAGGAACAAGAACTAACAGTAGGCAATTTTAACCACATCTGACAGCAGTAAAAGGCTAAAAATGTTTAATTCTTATGCATTTCATACAGGCTGCTAAGTAAAAGAGAGACCCACTGCAGTTTGAATTGCTCATGAAGAAAGCTGCAAAGATGGAAATTAATACCCACCCACAAGAAAAGCTGCAGTCAGAACTGCCAGCTGTGTAGACTTAGGAGAATCCAAAAAAGAGAGTGCCCAAGGGAAACCAATCCCTGTAACTCAGGACTATGGTTTATGCTGGATTTCTAATCTGTTGCTGTCCAGCTCTGAAGGTGACACTGAATTTTTGCTTTTTAACTTTGGGGAAGAAAGGACATATGCTTTTCATACAGATTTTTAAACCTGATAAGCTGAAACCCAAGATGAAGAAATCAGGTCTTAAAGACCCCACAGGATATGCTCTCCCCAGTCTCCACATGCAGTGTATCACACAACACGAAAACTGTATCTTCAAGGTTCTCAGACCCTATAGAGAAAAGAACAACTTTATGTCATGGTAGCCTGAACTTTGATCTTGCTTACGTTAGCTATTAAGAAATGTGCTATTAAGAAGGAGAGAGAATGACATTCTAACTTAACATACATCTTAAGTCTACTGACTCTCCTGATTTTTCTCTGATACAGGTGTGGTATTCACGCAGAAGATACAGCATGAGGAAGGAGTAAGGTCAAGCTTCTTTATAGTGTTACTCCTTGCTGGTTCATTGTGGAGTACCTGGCTCTGCTGGAGCTGTGCATGCCAGTACCACACCTCTGGCATGACCCTTGGATTCAAAAGGAAAGCTTAAAGGGAGAGAGGGTCCAAACCAGGTGCTGCATCATGTATCAATACCATCTTCAAGACACTCAGCATAATGCTCATCTTGGTCATATTTCCTCCCTGTTCATAGCTAGAGTGCATTTGACAAGGTTGGTTTACTTCCTCTCTAGGGTTGGACGTTTTGCTCACACATGCAGAGACAAGCTGCAGTACTCTAACATCTACAGTCCCCTTCAGATGACAGTCTGCATTTTTATGTCCTAGTCACAGTCACTCTACCTCTCTGGCATACCATTCAGACCCTCCTTTCCCAGGCACATTCCTGTGTCTAAAAATACAATCCAGGAACTTTTATTCTTCATGTTATGTAGCACTTGGCTCTCAAACTCAGCAATATTGCTCATAGGTGCTGATGCAGTCAATCCTTCTAGGCTGCCTTGGATGCCTGTAGCCGTGTCTATCACTGCCTGCTTCACAGCCCCTCACATCCCACACAAAAAAGGAGAGAGAATGAATGAATCCTGCTAGTCACCTCTTCTTTCCAAAAAGGTGGTTAACTCTGAGACAAATAGAAGGGCCCGTTCTTGTTCAGGGTGACAAAGGGATGCGTGCAGCATTGTTACTATTATTACTGCTATACATGTGTGAGGTTGGCTTGAGATAATGAAATAATTATTGTTGCTAGTTGGAAGTGCTATAGTCAGAAAGTGTTTCCTTTTTCCTGTTTTCAGGCAGGGAGGGTCAGCTTGAGAAGCAAGTTTCTAAAGGCCACAGAAAATAACCCCACCTTTCTCACCTTTCTAGGGATTCTTGTCTGATCCATAGAACTGTAATCTGCCTCTGTGCTTTCCATGAAGGAAAGATACTAAATGAGCTTAAAAAGCCCAAATATGGCTTATCTAAATAGTGTGAGTTAATAGCTAGTAATTTTGTCTAATAAACATCTGTAGGAATTAAAATATGTTGATGACTTCCCATGGTGACAGAAGAGGCAGCCAGTCACACAGGAGTGGCAGCCAACCTGTCAGTGAGACGACATTCCTTTCTCCCAGTTCCTTATCAGCTTATCTACCATTTGTCCACATGTGATACGCACATTATCAGCCCGATGATTATAAGCAGACAAGAGACTTAACAGAGAACATAATTTTCAGCATCTTGAGCGATAAGGCATCAGCCTGCCCAGTATCTTGTGTTTAATTCAACTCCCCATTCCAGTCTCTGCCAACTCATTTGGGATGTATTAAGTCTGAGAACTCCCAACTAGTGACTATACAAATTATTTTCACTGTTGTAGCTAATCTACAAAGACAAATATTTTCATGTTTTTACTGTGAGAAACAAAATATTCTTATCTCCCAACATAAAATATTTGCTCTTTGTTGGATACCGATGCTGTTCAACTCCAAACCCGTTTGAAATCCTGGCTTGTTGCTTACCCCCTTCAGCAATGCCCATTGTAGAAGAAAACCAGAAAATTCCATATTGCTCTGCCTCCTTGTCTGAGGGTGTTCTACTCTTAAATATCTCTTGATCATGGAAGAGATTATCCCCTTTTTACAGATATGAATGAGGTGTGCAGGACCAAGAAATAAACCCCCATTTTAAAATCCAAATCCATCCTCCCTTTCACCATCTTTCTATTTCAAACAAGAAAAACAGAACAACATTCTTCCCTGTCCTATTTTGAATAAGACCTTAATTAACTGTTTGACTGCTACTCCATTCTGCCCTTTGGAAGATGTTTTTCCTTCCTGTTGTGGATTTTTCACATACACATACCTTCACGATTTTTAAATTGCTGCCATGCAGTCTGAGAAGCAGTAGCCAGCGATGGACACAGTTCCCAGGGAGCACTAGCCCAACTCCTGCCTGTGCCCTGGATCTGTAGTGGATGAAGAAGGAAAACTACTCAAGGCATTAATGTTGAGACTGGCTCTGAATTCACCAGCAACTCAGTGTGCACTTGGGTGCTTCATTCAGCATCTCAGTGGGGAAACCTGCATAGCCAACCAAGATTATGGTTTCTGCTTTGGGCTATTTCACTCACCCTTTTGCATAGGAAACATCATTACAGCCAAAGGGCATTATAATCAGCTTGAGCTTTTAAGCGTGAGGATGTACAGAAGCAAACCTCCAACTCACAAAGAGTTAGAAGCAGGTGGGTTTATTCAGCACAGACACACAGAGGATACTTCCGCCTAGCCTATGCACCAGGGTNGATCCTGGGTATCTTTTTCACAGTAAACACTTTGCCTTGTCTTGCTTGGCACAAATTGTTGTCTATTCTAGTCATGAACTGCAAAACGTGCCAGTACCAGGCTTTCATCCTTGGGACAGCAAGAAGTCTCAATTGATTGGTCTCTTGTATCTTGAAGCTGTTTGCTCCTTTCTCCAATCTTTGTGGGTTGGCTGCTATCTTGCAGCTGCCTGCTCCCTTCTCCACCCCTCGTTATCTCTCCAGCGTGCTTCTCCCTCTCACATCAATTTTGACTATGAGTTTCAAGTTTAACTACTAAGCTATAGGTTATAGTTCCCTATCCCCCTTATTTCAATCCCCCCTTCTCTAAAAAATTAGTAAATTCTTTTACTACAAAATGCTATTGCCTAAGGTTTTAAAATGTGTACCTGTTTCTATGTTTTGCCTTATTTGGTTTTCTTTCCATTCAACATACTGTTCTTTGGAATTTCCAGTAGACCAGAGGCAATACCTAATTATTATATAAATAACTCTTTTAGGGATTTTTAACGATAATAGAAATATCTGCCTTAACCATCCCAAATTGGGTAACCATTATGCCAATTTTTCCAATGATCTTTGGAATCCCTACTCAATTCCATCCAGAGATACTTTATGAAGGATTTTGGCATGTTCCCAAATTTTCTGGGTATCAGTTTCCATTTTACTTGACTCATCAAAGTACAACAACAACTTGTATTGAACAATGTGCATACCCCTCACCTATTATATCTAGGGCTATCCTGTTTCTGTATTACAATGGCTCTTAAAGATTTCATTTCTACAGTTAGTCGGGAGAGAGCACCTGTAGTCGAATTTGCTGTCATTTCCACCTCTGCAGATGTATTTACTGCAGCTCATTCTAATTGATATATTCCTAATGAGGGGACTAAGGCTCTGATAAGACTGAAACCCAGTATTACAGTAACCTAAAGGTTTTGCCCAGTGCTTGTTTAGTGAACCTTCTCTAAACTCATCTTACAATGCCTCCCACATTTTCCTTTTTAAACAACTGTAGGGGAGAGGCTAGGTGTCCTATAGTACACTCCCCCATCCAGTTTCTCCGCACCTGTTTCCTAGCTTTTAAATCTCTGCACAGTCACCAGTGACCATCTGGTAGGTTACAGGTTACATTTATGGCCTAGAAAGGGCTATAAGTACTTCTACCAAAGAAATAAAACGCCTGCTTTCATTCCTCTGCCGTTCTGATTGGTCTTGTAAAATCCCAATTGTTTGTTACTGTTTCAGTCACGTGTATTAGGTCAGGCCAAATGTCAAACCGTTTTAGTAAAGGTATCTTAGTCCCTTTCTCCAAATGCCTATTGTTTTAAAATACTCCTAAAGACTCTCCCAAGGAGTTGTACTTTATGTAAGGGATAGATGAGTTTACCAGCACTAATTGATATGATATCCATTCCATTGAATTATTTTTCTGTTGACAACCTTTTGAAGCATAATTTGGTAACATACAGATCTAGATTTGTACGATTAGCTGTAGGGATTCCAAAGAGTGGTGAGTTAAAATCACCTGCTTGCCCACATATCCAGCAATCACTAATGTTCGTATGTTTCACCACACTCCTCATGAGGACCACATAAGTGTTCGCATGAAGGCTGCATTCACCAAGCTGTAGTGCCCAACACTTACAGAAATTCAAGTCAGTGTCTTTGCAGACAGAGCCTCAGTGGTCCAGCAGGCATTGATTCCCATCATGATTTAGAGGCTCTCTTAACTCGAGTGGTGAATCCATGCATCTCTCTTCTTTGTCTTTATTGCCATGTAGGTGGCCAAAATCACCTGGTATAGTCCTTCCCACCTCAGTTCTAGAGGAGAATCTAGTCCTCTGGCTCAGGTTTCATACACAAGTTTCTCAAACTTTCCACAGTTGTTTCTTGCAAAGAGATGAGGTAGCTCCTTACAGTCTCTTCACCAGCCTTCATCGAGATCCCTTGTTGTATTGCATAGGGTCTCCTGTATAGCATTTCAAAAGGACTAATCCCTTCCTTTGCCCTTGGTTTTGTTCTTATTCTTAGCAATACTAAGGACAAGGCCTGTGGCCAGGGGAGATTGGCCTCTTGTCCTAACTTTGCAATCTGTAATTTAATGAGATGATTCATTTTATCAACCTCTCCATGCACCTGTGGCCAATATGGGATATGTAGCTGCTAGTCAGTCCTTAGAATCTTACTGGTTTGTTGCACCACTTTAGCAATAAAATGTGGTACTTGATCTGAGGACATTGTTGCCGGGACCCCAAACCTTGGTACTATTTCTTGTATGATGTATCTTACAACTTCCTGAGCTTTGTTAGGTTGGCAAGGAAAAGCTTCTGGCCAGCCAGAGAACGTGTTTGTACCTCCCTTTTCTGGGCAGTTCAGTAAAATTGGTTTGCCATTGTCTGGGGATGTTTCCCTTACCTATCTGGCCTAACGTGGCCTTATTCCCTGTCTTCAGATTGTTTTCTAAACAAATTTCACCCTGCTGAGTCATCTGTCTCACTGTAGTATAGAGATACCTCACCACCATGCTTTTTATTAAGTACTTATATAGTACCTCAGCTCCCCAGTGAGTTTTTCTGTGCTCTGCCATACTGAGAGCCCACAATACCATGAATGGTATTATGACTTTTCCTTGTGGTGTGATAGCCCACCCGTCCTTGTTTACCTCCCATTTTAAATCTTGTATCATTTTTCTGTCCTCCTCTGAATATTCGGGAGGCCCCTCCACACCTTCTATGTGGATTTTACCATCTGGAATCAAGGATTGCATACCCACTGAGCTCTATTCAGCCACTCTTAGCCTCTTGATCTGCCGTTGAGCTTCCAATGTTCTTGTTAAGTTTTCTTCTGGTGGGTTTGCAATGCATAATCGCCACCTTTTCTGGTAGCTGCACAGCACCAAGAAGTTTCAGAATTTCCTCTACATGCTTTATATGCTTTCCTTGAGTTGACAAAAGTCCTCTCTCCTTTCAAACTGCTCCATGAGCATAAACCACTCCAAAAGCATATTTGGAATCAGTCCAAATATTGACTCTCTTTGCTTTGGCCAGCTCCAAAGCTCTTATGAGAGCTATTATTTCTGCCTTTTGTGCAGAAGTGTTAGGGGGAAGAGCCCTGGATTTGATTACCCTGTCCGTTGTGGTGATTGCATGCCCCACCTTTTGTTCACCTCGTCTGACGAAGCTGCTCCCATCCATATACCAGGACTTCTTGGTGTCATCCAAGGCCACTTCCTTTAGGTCAGGTTGACTGGCATACACTGTTTCCATGGTTTGTCGGCAGTCATGGGTAACTGGTTCCCCAGTTTCTCCCCTATGAAAAGAAGCAAAAGTCCATAGTTGTAGGTGATCCCATTCCGTCATTCCCAGGAAAGTTCAAAGCTCCTTGATCGTTTGTAGTTGAGGAATTTGACAGATAGCTTCTTTCCTCTCCCATCCCAGAGTCCTCTGACCAGCTTATTTCATAGCTGAGATAGGTCACCTGCTTTTAAGTTACTTGAGCTTTCTGCAGAGAGACTCAATAGCCATTTAATCCCCAAAACTTCAGCAAGCTAACTGTCCATTCAATGCAGTGTGTTCTTGTTTCTGCAGCTATTAACAGATCGTCCATGTATTGTAAAGCTATCCTAGTCCCGTGGGGCCTTTTCCACTGTCCTTAGCTAGCTGGTTCCCAAATAGGGTAGGACTATTCTTAAATCCTTGTGGTAACACCGTCCAAGTCAACTGAGTCTTTCTTCCTGTATCTGGGTTCTACTATTCAAAGGCGAATAATTTCTGGCTCGATGGTATGCAGAAAAATGCATCCTTTAAATCCAAGACGGAAAACCAGGCCAAGTCAGGAGGCATTTTTGTCAATAGGGTGTAGGGATTTGCCACAACTGGATAAATATCCTCCGTAATTTTGTTACTAGCCCTCAAATCTTGAACTACCCTGTGACTCCCACCAGGGTTTCTTTACTGGCCAAAACAATGGGGGTATTATGTTCCGATTTACATTCTATTAGTAACCCATGCTGTAAAAACTCTTCAAGGATGGGCTTAATTCCCTTCCATCCTCTACCCTTAAAGGGTATTGTCTGATCTTTACTGCTTGAGCCTCTATTTGAGTTCTTCCCTCTGTTGGCAAGGCTGTCTTTGCCCTTCCTGAGACACCTGAGGCCCATGCTCCCAGATAGACTTGATTTAAAACTTCTTCAGGGATGTTCAGTTCTTTCAGAACATCTATTAATGCTAAGCTTAATATTTCAATTAATTGATCTTCATTCACTTTCATTTCAATTTTTCCATTTGAAAATCTTATTTCTGCCCCCAAGTTTTCTAAAAGGTCCCTGCCCCACAACGGCTTCGGGAATTTGGCATAGACAGGCATTTGTGTTCTCCAATTTGTTTTCCCAGTTTAAAATCTAAAGGTTTTAAGAAACATGCACAATCGCTCTGGCCAGTGGCTCCCTTTACCATTACAAACTCTTTGTCTGTAGGGGTTATAGCCTGATTTAAAACTGAAAATGTAGCACCTGTATCTACCAAAAAGGTCAGTACTATTTCGGTATCAGGGTTTCTCGGGCCATCTCATCAGGGAGAGGGTTCCCTGCCAATGCTAGGTGGCTCAGTTTCCCTGAAAGCCAAACCAGTAACATACAGACTCCCCCAGCTCAGCCCCTGCCGAGCACTCTGAAACACTCAGCCGTGGAGTTATTAACCCTTTCGTGTCTTCCCATACTGCGCTTTTCTCTCCGGGCAGTTTAAATTCTGTTTCAATCAGGGCTCTAACCCTCATCTCCAATTCCCTGAGAGGAAATACCTTGTCTTACATCCCTCTCCTCCAGCCTCAGCTTCACTCAGTAATTCAGAGGCTTTTGAGAGTTCCTCCTTCAAAACAACTTTTAACAAGCAGTTTTAATTTGTGTAGAGCTTGGACTAAATTTGCAAGGGATTCTCTAATCCGATTTTCATTATTATGCTGCTTAAAGCCATTTTAACTGCTGCAACCAGGCTGGCTCCTGATTTACCTTTGCCTGGTTTCATCTTTTGTCCACTCTGCAAAGCAACAGTTCTGTTGGGGTTAAGAACAGACAGAGGCCAGACCAGCCCTCCTGCTCTTCCCATCACGTTACTACAAAACAAATCACTCCCAGACCTGTCAAACACAANCCACTCTGAAAGCAACAGTTCTGTTGGGGTTAAGAACAGACAGAGGGCCAGACCAGCCCTCCTGCTCTTCCCATCACGTTACTACAAAACAAATCACTCCCAGACCTGTCAAACACAAAACTAAAACACCAGAAACCACAGCCTGGGCAGAAACACTGCATCTCCGAAAGCTCAACAGCTTCAAATATTGTTAAGTGGCTTTTGTTAAGGGGGCTCTTCAGTTCCTTTCCCCAGGAGGTAGAACCCCCCAACAAGATACAGTGTTAGTAAACTATTTCACAACCAGTCCCTCCGGAGAAGGAGATGATATAACAATACTTAATCACACAGCAGCTGCCGTACACCGAACGTGCGCTCGTTCAGGCTGTATTCCAAAGAGCATTTGCTCACATCCTCTCACAAAACATGAGAACTATGAATCAGGATACCGCTCTCACACAGCAGCAACTCTGCAGTCTTTTTCTCTCACTCACACACAATTCCTGTGGGACTACACACAACAAAATCAAAGGTCAACCACAACTCCCTCCAAACTTCTGGCAAAATGATGTTATGAGCTCAGAAAACAATACATGGCCCCAAACACTTACAACAGATGACAGAAATTATAGCTATCCCGCAGAGTGCTCCCAAAATCCCCTAAAGGAGTACTCCAGACCACACTGAGGCTGGTGCGGCCACCAAAAGCCTCTACCAATTCCACCACGACACGGGTCTACACAGGAGTGAGCAATACACTTGCGCTACCTACATAGGACTGTCTCACTACGTCTTACGGGTTACCCCTTTTCCTTTACTCACCTGGTCTGCTGACAGTCCTTGTCTACTCCTATGGTGATCAGGTGAGTAAAGGAGTTCTTCCGAGAAGTTCCCGGTTCAGCCAGTCCCAGCAGTGAGCAGAGAAGGTCCCACCAGAGTTGCCAACTGAAGATGCGCAGAAGCAAACCTCCAACTCACAAAGAGTTAGAAGCAGGTGGGTTTATTCAGCGCAGGGCACACGGGGAGTACCTCTGCCTAGCCTATGCACCAGGGTTCAAGCTTTCTGGGTTTATATTACAGACTCTCACACACAAACATCACTTAGCCATGTGTGAATTAGAGGATTGGAGCTTCATTATCATACACCACCCCTTTAACTCCTCCTGCTTGCACCTGCACAGTGTCACCCAGGGGTCCTTGGGTTGGAGTCTTGGAGACCTTTTTCACAGTAAATGCTTTGCCTTGTCTTGCTTGGCACAAATTGTCATATTCTAGACATGAACTGCAAAACGTGCCAGTACCAGGCTCTTGTCCTTGGGACAGCAAGAAGTCTCAGTTGATTGGTCTCTTCTATCTTGAAGCTGTTTGCTCCTTTCTCCAATCTTTGTGGGTTGGCTGGTATCTTGCAGCTGCCTGCTCCCTTCTCCACCCCTCGTTATCTCTCCAGCGTGCTTCTCCCTCTCACATCAATTTTGACTATGAGTTTCAAGTTTAACTACTAAGCTATAGGTTGTAGTTCCCTATCCCCCTTTTTTCAAGCCTGGATGTTAATAGAAGCCATTCCCAACATTTTGTCGGTTACTGCTATTGTTAAGATACTGGCTGGATTTCCTTTTTGTTTTTCTTTTGAGGTTGTGCTTTACTTAAAAAAAATAAATCCATTTTTTCAAGTCCACCTGTACTAGTAACTATTTCCCTTGTGGGACAGTGCTCTTCCCTCAATCATCTCTGCACCATTTTCAAGCCTTGCCACCCACCCATCTAAGTTGTTAATTCTATCTGACATTTCCCTGTACCTTTATTCCAGAGAAGAAAGGGACCATTGAAGAATATCGTGCAGAGTCTCAAGCAGTTCCAGAATTGATCCCTCAAGACTCAGGCTGGTGAGAGGGCAGTGTGGCTCAGAGACAGAACCCGGCAGAATTTGAGCCAGCAGCATGCTGCTTGAAAAGCCTTTCTCCTTCAGACATGCTCGTGTCTCAAATCATTACCAAATATAGCATGTATTCTTTAGGAGATACTGCTTTCCCTACGTGAGGTATCTAAAACTGTTGGAAAAAGCAATGCTGAAACATACAATGATAGCCATAGCTGAGACATTAAATCAAAATGCCCCCACAGCCTGTCCTGGTGGCCATACCAACCTCCACTTTACTTGCCCAGGTAGGCATACAAAATACTACCAGGCTTCTTCAGGGCACAGAGGTAGTTAAACGTGTAAAGGTGCAGGCTGGGCTCCTTGCATCCCACCAGCTATGTGACAGACTACATTGCCATGCCTGTTGTCAAGCAGCCTGTTTGCTTATAGGAAGGGGCACTCTGCAGGATTATTGTTAATAATAGGCTGGTATTAAAAGTGATCGAAACAAAATTGTAAAATCTCCTTGTCCAGACAGAATATGGGTCTCACAGTTGGTGCTCTTGCTCTTGTCTGATCTGGCTGTCACAGAATCACAGAATTACTGAGGCTGGAAAAGACCTCTAAGATCATCAAACCCAGCCTATGACCTAATGTCACCACAACCTAGACCATGGCACTAAGTGCTACATCCAGTCATCTCTTAAACACCTCCAGAGATTCAGACTCCACCACCTCCCTGGGCAGTCCATTCCAGTGTCTAATCACCCTTTGCAGGAGAAAGTGCTTCCTAACATCCAGCCTAAACCTCCCTGGTGCAGCTTTAGGCTATGCACTCTCCTATTGCTAGTTTCCTAGGAGAAGAGCCCGACGGTCCCACCTGTCTACAACTTCCCTTCAGGTAGTTGTAGAGAGTGATAAGATCCCACCTGAGTCTCCTCCAGGCTAAACAACCCCAGCTCCCTCAGCTTCTCTTTATAAGACTTTCCCTCTAGTAACTTCACCAGCCTGGTTACTCTCCTGAACCGGCTCCAGCACTTCAAAACCTTTCTTGAAGCAAGAGACCCAGAGCTGCACACTGTATTTGAGGTGAGGCCTCAGCAGTGCCAAGTACAGGGGGAGAATTCCATCCTTAGTCCTGCCGGCCACACTATTCCTGATACAACCCAGGATGCCATTGGCCTGTCATGCCACCTGGGCACACTGCTGGCTTGTCAACCAGTACTCCCAGGTCCCTCTCCCCCAGGCTGCTCTCCAGCCACTCATCNACTTGGCATCTCACTCAGTTATAGAAGGAGATCAGATTGGTTAGGCAGGATCTTCTTTTCCTAAATCCATGCTGGATGTACCTGATTTCCTGGTTGCCTTGTATCTATCCCAATATTTTGCCTCTGTCACATAGCAAATGGCATCACCAGCTCCCCTCTCACTGAAGCTCCAGATCCAGGCATTCAGCACCCCTTTGGCCCTTCACCTTTCTGCCCTATTGCCCCCTGGCTGCTTTTGCAAAGCTAAGCATTGCAGTGCCACAGGTAATGCAGCGGTGCACTTGCCCAAGAACCCCAAAAAGAACCCAGAGAGGCACATTCGGATTTACATCGGAAGTAAACCCATTTCTATATTAAAAAAGGAAAAATCATTTGCATGGCTTAGATGACATACCCTCCAGAAAAGTTGGTTCCCAGGTAAAGGTTGAGTAGGACAGGGGTAAAGACCTTCCTTTTGCCTCTTTTTAACTCTCTTATTGCTTCCTTTTTCCATTCCAGGAAGGATTTCAGTGGCAGTTCTAAAATACATTCTCGTGCATTTCACACGAAGAAGACAAAATAATTCCTTGATTCAGTGCTTACACTGAAAGAGTTCTCAGGGTTAGAATTCCAGACTCACTGGAACTGGTCCTCAGAAAAGGAGGGACAGCTCTCCCTCCCTTTGTTTCTTTTCCACTTTTACCCTGTTTCTGGTCTGCTTCCTCTGAGGCCAATGTTATCTCTGTGGTTTTCTCACCTATCTTGAGAAATCACACACTGCATTCAGTGGACATTTGTTTTCCACAAGCACTTTCTTCCACTCTGCATTCCTGACTAAGCTTTATCATGCAGCACAAACAAACTGCATATGAGGTGGCCAAAGCTGTCATCACCTACTTTGTGTGCCTGCCCTGCTTAGACTTCTCTCTTTTCAGGTGTACCCTCAACATATTCCCCTACTTTTTAGGTTGGGGTACAGCTTCTTCTTCCAGTCATACACAGTCCCTTCCAGGAGAGGACTAGGTCTTTTGGGCAGTCTAGGCTTCACAGTGGGGACCAGAACCCTTCTGAGACAGTGGTTGTATTTGGGATCCTTTGCTCCTTCCCATTCACCAAGAAACTGTGACCCTTGAGCGAATACTCTCTCGTGTTGCAACACAAGGTGTGAAAAGCAAGCCTGCAAATGCTGCTTCATAAAGTAGTCTGTGTTTTGATGTGCTTGAACATTTAGAGGTCCCAGGTCATCTCAGCAGCTCTCTGACTCACACAAAGCATTTGCCCTTGTGTTTATTCCCCTCACGTGTTAAGACTAACCATATAAAAGCCAAAAACTGAAGGCTGCAAAGCAGAAGGATTCAAATCTGCTGTGTCATGTCAACTGCAGAATTAAGAAGCCAATGGCAACCATTCACTGCGAGTACCACGCTTGCAAATAGATCAGGAGAGTCACAGTAACGAGATGCAATGTATATACCAGGAAAGCCTGTGCTCCAATGTGGGCCTGTTTGATGCAAAGTAGCACTTAAATGCTGCACCAGTAGGTGCCTGTACTGCTTGGCTGAAAGAAGGTAAAAAAAGGAGGGGAGGAGAGACAGCAAACTCCTTGAAGCCCTCCCTTGTCCTTGAAGCCCTGACAACCTATCCACTCTGTTGCTCGCCCTGAGCCCCTGAACTGTACCACACTTGAACTTCAGAAACACAAATACATCCCTTCTAGGCCAGCCAGCTGATTGCTTCTGCCTTGCAGCATTGTGTATATTCCTTTAGGTATCTTTTTATTGCAAGGCTGATATAAGGCTGTCTGGACATTGAGGAAGCAGAAAAGACCTCGTGGTCTTCCGTACTGACACTGCATTCATTGAAGGCAAATCTAGTTAAGGCAAGTTTTCTCCCCTGCAGGAACTGAGAAAAAAACCCCACATACTCCTAGTTTACGTCTTTGACTCACCAAGTTTACACATGGGTGCACAGCACGTGCCCTGTGGAATTTCACTGAGGGATAATTTTCCCCTTGTACTGCCAGTGAGACCCCAGGAGGTGCAGTGTGCATCTGCTACAACTGCAGGACAACAGCTGGGGGTCAAGCAAATCAGAGGCAGAAGGGGCATCAAAACTATTTTCTGCCTCGTCACAAAAAACAACGGAGGAAAGAAGTATCTTTACAACTCCCACGAGAATTTTAAATATTAAACATTAGGAGTTATACAGATGGGAAACTTACACATTGTTCCTGAATAAATACAAACTTTGCAAGCAGCTATTAGAATTCTACACAGCTTATGGTAACACTATCAAAATCCCCCAAATATTTACACTCTTCCCTTCTGGCCCAGGGCTGTGCCACCATGCAAAAAATAATCCTGGTGACAAGACTAACAGATAAGTTGGTCTTGCAACTTTCCCCAAGCTGTGAGTAGCAGAAATGCATCTGGATCCTGCTCCTTCACTTACACCTTTCCAGCAGGTTTAAGCACCAGGTCTCACAGCAGGTCCTGCTGTCCACCCAAGCGTGCATCTCCCAGCTTTGTTTTAAGTAACGTAAAAGAAGTGAATAACACATCTTGCACTGTCTGGGCTATTACTAACAAACTGTTTGTAGCTAGTGACTGTTTCTAGCAAGTCTAGCAACTTCTAGTAAGTTGCAAGTCTCTAAGCATGACCTGGTACTACTCTTTTTAATGAGAGCAGGGCAAAGAAAACCAGTATCCGCTCAAAGGCCACAGAGGATGTAATGTTGAATTACCAGTGTTAGCGGATGGATGAGCAGGAGGTTTAATCAATCTAGTTCACTGTTACAGTGAGATCAAGTCTGGGATTCTGGGGGAAGCCTAACGTGCTCTTCCTTTTGCAACACAAGGCAAGGATCCAGGTACCTCCTAAGTGAACCTTGTCTTCTGGTGTTGCTTTCTTAATGGCTATACTGGATGAGTCACTAGGAATTGCAAACGAAAGGGTCCCATTCTGTTCCAGTCCAGTTGAGCAGGACTACCAGAGTCATATCTAACTGGCCTTGCAGGGAAGAGCACCTCAACGGGGCTCTGCCATAGCCCAATACACTGGTATGTCTTACGGCTTCTTTTATCCTACCCCTAAGTTCTTGCTTTGCTTTCTTGATATCATTTTCTTCTTTGTGTTCCCTTCATCCCTAGCTATTCTTGGTATTTATAGAAGCTTTACTTCTCTTTCTTTTAGTTTTGTTTATTCTGTTTTTATCTTGTTTTTAGTATTTCCACAAAAAACCTACATGCTTTGTTCTCTCCTTTCAACATGGACATTTGGAACAAGCAGCACAACTGTGTGCCCTTTGTACTCATCATTGCACAACTAAGGAGAAGAGGGGCATTGAGTAAAAATGAGAAAGAAATAGGGAGAGAGGCTAACTGGCTAACTTCCTTGCAGCTATTGAGCAAGGCTACTTCTCCCACATGAGGCTAGAACCACCGACCTGCTTCGTGCCGAAAGCAATGACTTTAGCGAGCCAAATGTCACAAGGCTTTGTCTTCTCCTGCCCAACATTCAGTTAGTGGATGGTATTTGGCAAACAACACAGTGATTAAAAGAACACTTTCAGCAGATCTTTCCTGGCCCTGCTGAAACGCCAAGCAGCTGCAGCATCTCCAGCAGTTCAGGGCAGAAAATACATGGCTCCCTGGGGTAAGTCACCTCAGTTCTCAGCTCATTTTCTGATGAGTCTGAGGAGTCCTAGCAGCCTTAGCATTGCACCCAGCCCCAGCTGGCTGCCTCCTACTGTGCCATTGCACTGGGCCCCACAGGGAAAGCTCCCATGCATGATCCCAGCTCCTTCACAGTAGTGGTGTGGACGGAGCAGGTTACCATGTTTCACTGATGGCTTCCATGTGCTTCACAAAAGCCCCAGGAAGATGGGTGGGCCTTATGAGGTCTTGCATACATCTACCTTGGTATGATTATGAAGTCATCAATGCTGGGGTCATAGACTTAAGGGCAAAAACTGACCAGTCCCTCCCTGCCACACCTTTAGTCAAAGCAGTTCTAGAAATTCCTTTTAATAACAGCAAGCCATGCCTAAGTAGCTGCTGTCTTTCAAATACTGAGTGATATTATGCATTCAAAGAGCCACAGCAAGGTTTTTGTCTTGAAAAAGCTTAATTTCCTGAAGCATACATCAAAATCCCACCTTACGAATCCCTTCTATGCAACAGAGCCTTCCTTGTTAAAATTCTGCACAAGTACGTTTCCTCCTTGCTCCCTCAGGTACCATTCTCTCTATGTACTACACTACAATAACAACTGCACCTTTACCAAGACTGAACACAATAACCAGGTCTTTGTAGAGGATAATTAACAGCCAGCACTGAATCTTAGCGTTTATTCAATGGGGTATGAATGAGTTATGAAAATCTCTTTTGCTGGCGAGGTAATGGGATATTGTTTTGTTTGCATATGCTTTGCCTCATGCACAATAGCATATTTACAGTGTTAACAGCTTAAAGTCAGAAATACGTACACAGACACTACGTGTTTGAAACCAGGCAGTTAGGCCTCTATATGTCCTAATGCCTCCCTCTGTCATTAATGAAATCCCCACTCCATCTGTATCTAATCCAAATTCCTCCTGTCCATCCTGAGCAGGATGAGTAGACCTGAGCCTGTCCAGCTGTTTCAAGAGATGTAAAGGTTCATTTCTGGAATTAAATTTCCATATTGTTACATAAACTACGTAGACTCGTGTCCCCATACTGGATACCTCACAGAGTACTGGGAGGTAAAATAATGATACTGTAAAGTTCTGAAATACTGGAGCCCCTAAATCTGGGGCTGCTTTTCATTTCATGATAGAAACCTGACATGTTGTTCTTTGCTATCAAGTAACAGTATGTGTGAAAAGCAGTACCTCCCATTGCAGTAATGCATGTGTATCCACAGTGTGTGTGTGTGCACGTTATATATACATGAAATACAAAAGGATCTCTCAACTCGTACAACTAAATCCCAATTGCATCATAATTTACATGAGAACATGGTGTTTTAAAGCAGAAATACTACTGACCATTGCTAGAAAAGGCAAAAAGAAGAAAAAAAAGTCCAGGTATATTAAATGAAGTAACAATTAAACCTAAGGTTCATTGGGATGGTTCCCAAAGCCCATACTTTCAGTCCTCATTCAAGGTACCAGGAGATGACTAAGAGAAGAAGGGACTCAGGCTGAGGAAACACACATTTTCACTGCTGAATCACAATAGTGTTTTCACACATTTTGCAGCCCAATCCCATGTTCCACAAGCTACCGCAGAAAGTGTCCAACTCTTCCCTGGCTGCACATTGTGGATGTGATCTTGCATCACCAGGATCACTAGACGTGACTGTTGAAGTGCAATGACCAGATGGGGATGAGGCAAGCTTTGTCACTGCTGTTCTTTGGCTTTGCATTGCTTAGCTCGCACAAAAACTTGGGAACGCTGCCAGAAAAGGAGCCTTTTGATCTGACCTTGAGCCCGTGACAATGGCTGGAAGGGCAATAATGTGATTGCTGCTATGCCAGTAAGTGTGCCAGGCAGCCCGGGCTGCTAGAGGAGTCCCTGCTGTAAATGGGGAGTTTCCCATCACCCGTCAGGGTCTGTTGAAGATGGAAACGTGGCCCTCATGGCCCTCACACCATTTCTGTAATTGTTACTGAATTGGTGGATTTTTTTCTTTTCCCCTGCAACCTACAAATCCCCTTTCAGTGCAGCAAGTGGTTCACACTGAAGGTGTGTTTCCAAAGAGGTGATATTAAGAGAGGACGGGAATAAAACCACCGCATCCCTCAGCAGCAGCACAGCAGCCCTCAAAGGTGACCTCCAAAGGCAACCCTCAAGCCTCTGACCTCCTCTGCTCTTTTATCATATTTTAAAGGAGCCTTGGGTTTTTTTTTTCTTTGAAAACTATCAGGGATAGACGGGAGGTTCTACACAATGGCTTGTTTATTTGTTTGGCTTCCTTTCAAAATGTAGGCCCTGTCTCTCCCAGAAGGGCTTCTGGCTAAGCGGGCAACTAATGAAACAATAATAGCGCCTGAAAAAAGGAGAGGAAAGTCTAGAGGGGAGCATGCTGCTTTTTTCTGCTTCTTTTTTCTTTTTGTTTCTAATCTGACTGCTTAGCATTCCCACTCCCTAGTTAGAGTCTACTGGAGTTCGGTCATCTACAGACATTTTGAAGAAACAAGCTTTCTTCGCAAAACATCCAAAAGCTCCACTCCTCCCAGCAAAGCCTCTGTAATAAACACGCAGCTCAGAGCAGCAGCTCAGGCAAGACCTGCACTTGCTCTGTGCATGCTTTAGAGGTTCAGGAAAGCAAAAAGGGGAATGGGGCTTTTGAGTATCTGTCCTCTAACCTTTTCAACTATCATCCAAAAGAAAACAGTAAAAAGAAAATACGAATAGCTCTGTAAATCACCTGCGGACAGCAGATGCGAGAAGTTGCAGATAGTTAGTTCGTTTGCAGGGATTTATTCTGTGCATCGTTAAGCGCCGGCTCTGTAGTCCTTAGGTATCGTATCCTGCACGGCAGAATAAATGAATGCGTAACATTTTGAACTGCTGGCCAGAAGGCCACTCAACAAGTACTGCACTTGAAGTTATTCATTGCAAAGATGAGTTAAAAATAAATCTGCTTCTGCACGCGTACAAAAAAGCTGCTCTTGTACAGGAGGGGATTTTGACATTCAATTAGGTTCAGTAGATGATGATGGAGATGCTCATAATGAATTTGTAGCTATGGGGAAACAAAGCATCCCTTGTGACCCAGATACAATCTGAAGTGCTTTGCTGATGTCCTCCTCCCTGGCTGGAAGGGTGAGTGCTGTGGCCCCACCAGCTGTGAGCTCCCTGCCTGCATCTGAGAGTGCTCCAGTACCTTTCCCAGCTCCAGCAGCCGCATCACAGCAACAAATGCAAACATGGATTACTATACTAAACACGTCAGGCTAAGTCAATAGTTTAATAACCACTATTAAAGCTTTTCCAAATCCATTTAACAACTGTAAATTATTCCAAAATAAAATAGCCTCAGCCAATCAGCTGTGTAGTCACTGACCCACAACTATGTGCTTATTTCTCAATTAAACAAATCTCTGCACCCTGGTTTGCTTTAGCTGATTTTTGTACTTCACAAGATTCAATCGCAAGATCCCGGTCCCCTGCCTGAGAGCCTCAGCTGGCTCTTTCTGACACCAAGTACTAGAGCTTTGCCCTTGCTGGGACAAACCTCTCCACCCTGCTCATCCCCTCATGTCCATCCCCCAGCTAAAGCCACACGACTCAACTGCCCCTGCCCTGCCAGGGGTGCAGGACCACTCTGAAGATCCATGCTTGTGTGTGTAAGAAGGGTCACTCACCTGCTGACGCTGGTGTCAAGCTACCTGGGCCCAAGCTGGGGCAGCCACCACCACCCTTTGGTGAATCCAGTGGGGCTTCCAAGCTCACTGGGTCCCGGGCGCTTCACTGGCACCAAGGTACAATCTGGCAGCAGCACTGTGGGCACCAGCAGGGAGGTGACAGGGTGGGGAAGCACTTTGAGGCTGAGCTGCTAATGAGCCTGAGGTACCACTCACTCTTTAAGAGCCAGAGTGTTCACAGTCACCAATCAGTCGGTTGGGGGGAGCGGGGAGAGCCCGTCAGGCACAGCAGGAATAATTGGAGGGAGCTCCTAATTAATTTGATAATAACTCTACCCTGCACTAACACACTCCACATGCAAAAACGGGTAAAAAGTGCCAATTAGCTGTGGAAGTGAAAGGAAACATGATGAGGATTCAGGGAAGTTCTCAGTCAAAGCCTGGGGTTGCACAGGTGTGGGGGCCTCACAGGCATCAGCCCTGCATGGATCTGCACATGGAGCGAGTTTACCTTTCTTCTCAGTACTTGCATCCATCAACCAGTCATAGATGGGCCCATTATACATTTTGGGGGTGCTCTAGATTGTTTTTCAGGTCAGCTTTGCAAGCCCAAAAATCCTTGCCGCCCTCCTCCTTGTCCTCCTCCAACACATGGGAGTCTGTGGGAACCTGCATGCCTGCAAGCCATGGAGCAAGGGATGGCCAGTGAGAGGAGTGGGACGTCAGCTCCTTCCAAACTTGGGCTATAGCTGCATTGACAAGCTGGGCAGACACAGAAGTCCTAATCCTTCCACTGAGGTGTCACCAGATACTGTTCTTGGCCCTCATCCAATGCATTGGCAGGTTTGGGTTAAAGAAGGCAGAGCAGCTCTGCTCAAGCTCCCCCCAACCTCTGTGGTGGTGCCAGCTCAAGGAGGGCCCCTGCAAGGCTCACAGAAGGCTGGGACCATGCAGGCACTCTGGAACTGCTCCTTTCTCCCACAGTACTCAACACAAGCTCCTGGTGGTTCACAGATCAGTCCTAGGATTTAATTTCTAAACACTGATGCTGGCCTGCCCCCAGCGTTTCAGACAGCCTGTTCACAATTCTCTGAAGTTAGCCTGTGTCAAGCCGGTTTGCTTTTTCATTCCGTGGGTTCCTCAAAACTCTCTGCATTCTATATTTCTAATAATACAATATATTCCTAATCCTAAGGCCAAACCTGGCAAGTAATTCCATGTATCTCCCAGAACAGAGGCAACTCAGATCTAAGTACATGTTTTTAAAGTTTCAGCAGGTATCTTGGGCTCACCACTTCGAAAGCTCCCATCAAGCCCACTGCTATAATGAGCTACAACTTGTTGCCTGGGCAGATGTGAAAGAGGGGCTTTTTATGAATATTAGTGGATGCAGACCAAAGTCCACATTCTCTGTGGACACTGTTGTGATCACTGGAACAGACGGCCGGTGTTTTACCCATTTTCTAGTTGATGCCTTGCAAAGCAGAGGGCACCCACTGACAGCTGTGTACTGCAGTAGCCTGTAAGGAGAGGAGCTGCAGAGAGCAGAAGGGCCATTGCTGCTGGCTCCTGTCAGGACAAGAGCTGAGAAAGGCAACCAGATCTGGGCGCCTGTCTTAGAGCAGCTCCACAGTTACTGAGCAAGGGGTGACATGGTATCCAGCACCTGCTTTCAGGCACAGGATGTAGCCAAACTGGGATGAAGTGGGTGCCCCATATACAGCGGTTCTCCAAATCTCAGAGTCACCAGTCCTTGGGGATATCAGCCAGGGGACAAGTGGATCCAAATCTTGAATTTAAAATAAAGCCAAAAGGAGGAAACCCTCCCCCAGCGTCCATAAGCCTCTCCAAAAGGCTTCAATTTAAAATGAAACACAAACTTGGCACCTTGCCATGGGACTGCACAGCTTTTAACTCACTCCATATGTAAAAATCAACCTGAGCAAGCTCTTAGATACTTGAATCCAGCCCTCTACTCCCCTAGAGGCACCTTCCTTCTGTGAACTCTGGATCCAAATCTCGACCCCGGGAGAGCTTTAAATCTGGAACCAGTAACTGCCCTCCTATCTCAGGACACAAGGAAGTATAATCCAAATGCCCAGGGCAGGGGTAAGGCACACAAAACCTCTCACTGCTGCACTCCTTGCAGGCCAGCCAGTTCAAAGTTGCTCAGCCTTGCTTGCAGGTGCTGGCTGTGGAAAGCACCCCCGCCACCTCCCAGCCACGCACACCGCTCAGAAGATGGGGCTGCTTCTCTTTACCTGGGAATTGATTCATTTTCGACCCCGTGGCAATAGAGCAGATTCACTCCCCAGTAGAAATAAGAGATAAACCACACTCTTTCCTTAGACCAAAGAGAGCAAAAATGAAGCACAGGACATACTTGGTTAAAGAAAAAAGCCAACACACACAACTTTGATGTATTCGATGCAGGAAATGACATGCTTTCTCTAGGCACATTGCTATGAAATCTTAAGTGAAAGATTGCTTCCAGCAGAACACTCTGGCTACAGCTGAAGAGATTTAAGAAAAAATACTATTTTAAGGCCTAATTAATTTTCTGATTAAGAAGTCCAGACGGGTAAGGAACTGGGAGCAGCCACGGAGATGTAAGCCTTCCACCTAGATTATGCTTCTGTTTATTAATGAAGTTTTAAAGACCAAGGTACAGGAGGAATAAAGGTCAGACCCTTGATGGGAATGTAATCTGGCACAAACCAGAAACAGTCCTCCGGATTTTCGCTTGTCAGCTTTGCATTTACTAAGCAGAAGTTGCCTTTAAAGATAATTTAACATGATTAGAGATTTCTCTGCAACTGAATCTCTTAAAAGAAGCCTATGTACATTGCCTCTTCTTCCTGTATACTTCTATTAAAGAAATAAACCAAAACAGAGCAAATGCTTCCTGCTTTTCTCTCTCTCTTGGCATCCCAAAGGCACGTTCAGTCTTGTACTTTCTTCTTTTGCTACAGAAATCTGTAATGATCTGGGTTTCAGTGGAGGTGGCTTTCCTGCTCTTATGGAAAAGTAGGAGAAAGGCAGTTCCTCACCGAAAAAGCTTTCCTTACAAAGGTATTGGCAATGAGCATAAAAATGAAAAGGGTCTAAATAGGAAACATTTCTGGGTGCTGAACGAGGATACCACACACTTTGCAGAAGTGAGTGCGTGTCAGCCGTTCTCCAGATGGTCACAGAGCCTTGTGGAGCAGATGAGCCATTTCAGTGTTTAGAAACATAGAACTGAAAGCCAAAATGCTTTCCAAGATCTCCTTTACTCACTGATAATCAAGCAGCATGTTATTTTCAACAGTGGCTAGAACTGATTTCTGCAGAGCCATGTTCTTATCAAAATCTGAACCTCCAACTTAAAAAATTGACTACAAAGACAGAAAAGTCAAACTTTCCCGTGTCAGGGAATTTGAGAAACACCCATGTGCCCAAACCAGCCACATACAAACTCTAGGAGAAAGGGTCACCTTAAAAACCGAGAAGGGGGAACCACCCAGAAGTTGACTACACTGAGATTCCAATGTACTGCAGGCAGTGAAAATTGTCTAACCCCCTGAAGTTTGCAATCCTCATCTAAAGTACTGTATACTCCGCAAGTAAAACCTCCTGCCCCAGAAATCCAACGGAGGGTGAAAGAACTCACTTGAAGGTTTGCCTCTTTGAAAAAGACCTGAGGAAAGGGGAAAAAAAAGGTCCATTTCAGGGCTCACGGAATAAGTGTATTTAGATACTTCTCCTTAAGAAAGGACCTAGATGCAAGCAAGGTTTGTGCCATAGTTTAAATCCAGGTTCCCAGGAAAACTTGCTTACAGAAAGATCAGAAGATCTGAGGATCATTACTGCAGAGGATTCAGAGAAATTATCTCCTAATGCACAGTTGAAGACAGAACTAGTCTTGGGCTCTCTTTGGCTTGAACCTCTACTGAAATTTAATGCTGACAAATCAAAAAGGGATATATCCAGAATCCGTAACCCTGATAAAAATGGGAAATCTGTATCATCTTAATCAAAGGATATGCCACCCTGAGCTGGATCTCTGTCTTGTCCCTTGGCCTCATATGACTCCTGTGTGCTAGAGGTTAAGGGTTTGTTAAAGAATATCGGTTTTGATTAAGTGTCACATACGGTGTAAAACATCCTCTTTATCATTGGAAGTGAAGGTTGGGGGCCAGACAGTGCCTTTTAGTGAGCTTCTAATATAAATTAGGTGTCTTAGGTAATGGGTGGTTTTCAGACAGGATTGATCTTTCTATGGCCCAGTGAAAGTAGGTGTGTTTGGCGAGATGTCACAAAAGCGAGCTTCCTGGCACCTATACTAATGGGCTGGTTACCCCTTTTGGAGTAGGACTTGAAAAATGTAGCACAGGAATTCCCCCCTCCCCCTTCCTAACTTCTTCATTTTCTTGATGTAGTGGGCAAAGGTCTATACATCCTTTACTCCTTTGGTATTTCAGTCCTTGTATTTGCAGTATCACTCAGTGAATCTTAAGCCACTCGTCCTTTTAGTCACTTAGACCTCCCTAAACTTGCATGAACTTAAAGATGAAATGGTTACGAGTAGACTAGGTTACTTACCATTTTTATCAGTGTGCAACCTCTAAAGAAAAATGATTTCACCACAACCAAATGATTTCTCTTCCCTATTAAGTCTTCCTTGGAAACTTTGATTGTACAGAGACCTAGAAAGAACTGTAGAGATGTTAAACCCTAAGTTCCCCTGCCTCAAAAATAAGAGCAAACATGCATTTCTATAGACATCAAAACCGGTCTGTATGTTCCCCTTTACGAAGCAGAAATTCTCTCAGCTTTGTGCAAAGAGTGGCATGATCAAAAGCACAAACTGAGCACACGAGAGGCAGAAGCTCTAATGCAGAATCTAGCCATGGACCTCAGGTAAAGAGGGTATATACAAAATAAACCTTGCCTTTATAGTTCATTGGCATGCTGTAGTTAAAACTTTTCCAAAAAGTTTCTATGGATATAGGAAGAAGTGAAAGCACAAATGCACAGTCAGTACTGCAAGCTCGTAAATCAGCCAAAGAGAAAGCCCATAAATATTTAAATATGCAAGAACAGGTCACAGATATTTTAACATTTTGCTGTGTTTCCCATGTACTCATCATTTGAGTCCAGTGTTTAACACCAGGTTTGCTAAAAAAGATATATAAATTTAGATATATAAATCTATTTTAATTCCAACCCAGAAGAGCTTCCTTGGTCCCCAATTTAACTAACCAAGATGATCAAGATTTAGAGCATGAATACCCTTCATTTGCTCAAAAAAGTATCTTAATCTTTAGGCAAAGACTTGGGTACATCTGTAATTCCAAGCACAGAATAACTTCACTAAAGGTAGTGGGATTAGTATGATTAAACACTCGTTTCCCCTCAAATTATGGCAGAACTGGCCTGAGGCACTGCCTTGCTTTTTGACTTTCTGATGCGAAGCATAAAAACTCTCCTCTTAGAATGGAGGACCTAGACCGCATTGTCTCTTTCTATCTCACTCGGGACCTCTCGTGCTTATTTGCTCATTGTTGTGATGAAACATTTTCATCAAAGTGCTTTTAAACACCTTTCTTAGGAGAGGTGTTTTCAAAAACTCAAGTACTTGAGGTTTGGTTTATTTCCAACAGCATCAAGTGAAGGACACTCACGCTTACGCTCCACATCGCCCACTTTTTTGGGACACGTGGAACCAGTCGTATACAGACAGGGATTTCTGCTCAGTAGATCACATGCTCAAGTGAGAAAATGCGTGGACATTTTTCAGGTGTGGGTGCTCAGTGGGGACTAAGAGAACTGATATGCTTGGCAGGTGTTGAGGTCCTCAACCAAATCCGAATGAGGCTCAGGCACCAAACAGCTTTTGGCTCATGGGATGGTCATTGGAGCCTCAAAAGAAAACATCTCTCTTAGGTTCAAGTTATCCACCTTAACTACCAGGTCAAATATGTGTGTTCCTAAACAAAGGCATCAATCATAAAATCATAGAATGGCTTATGCTGGAAGGGACTTTAGAGATCATCTACTCCAACCTCATGGCAGAGATGCCTCTTAACTAGACTTGAGACTCAAGGCCTCATCTAACCTAGCCTTCAACACGTCCAGGGAGGGGTCATCCACAACCTCTCTGGACAATATATTCCAGTTTCATTAAATGGAGTGCAAATAACTGAAGTATTTCTACTGATTGATAGAAACAATACATGAATAATTCCAAGATGTGGGCTGCCACAGCATTATGAGAGTCGTGCAAACAGACTTCCACTGCCACTGAAAGCAGAACTACTGAGTGCAGAGCAAAATACCCATCTCAGAGTGGTCACAATGCCAGTGACCTTCCAAAGCACTCCAGGAGCTCACTTAGGAAATGGATATACATATTGTGAGACTATCGTTTATGACCCTTCGCATTACTCCTCATGGAAGAACAGAAGGATGTTTCAAAGCTGCAGTTTACCAAACTCAGTCATTTGTCTGTGCAAAACAACCCCCGATGCTGCAAGAACAGCAGCCTAGTAGCAGAGCAAATGTAGGGTTGAGCATCGCTTAGCTTTGCTAATTCACTGCCACCAAGCCCACGCAGTCTGGAGCACATGAGAGATTTACCACCAGGTTTAAAACAGCTGGTGCCAGAAGCTGGGGAGGGAGAGGAGCAGAGCCATCACAGCAAGAGCACCATGCAAGCTCCCAAATCCTGCCACAAGCAACTGTAGGCAGCATATGAGATCGCTTCCTCCTGCCACCAGCCTAATTCCTTTTAATATTTCTTTTAATGGCTCAGATGTCATTTCAAGGTGCTCCTACGTCCTAAAACTCATGTTAAATATTAACACTGTGCAATTTGCCACAGGAGCATTCCTTCCTCAGTGCTGAAATACAAGAGGAGGGTGGGAAGCAGCACTGACCTGTTGTGCTTGCAGCTGCTCTCCCAGACATCAGGTTGAGGACTGGGAGAGAGAGATGCAGCTATCAGAGGTTGGCGTTGAGGTGCTTCTCCATCCTTTGCCAAATACATTTGCTCACAGACTGACGATTACAGAGCAAGCCATTTTCCAACATGGATGCACCGGTTTGTTCTCAGTTTACCCTGTGTGAAAATAGTGCAGCAGCAAACAGGCTGTTTGCAGGGCTGGGAGCAGTCTGGCAGCCACAGCCTGGACCTTCCCACAACCCCTTTCATTTATCCAGCAGAGAGGAAAGTTTGCAATGAGCTTACCTTTCAGAGCCAGGACAGCAACAGCATTACAGCAGAGCTTTGCAGCCTGCCCTGCCATCCTCTGCTTCCCACGGACACCACTGGTGGCCCAAATCCATGCCATATGGGATATGGCATCATAAGGGACACAAGTCAGCAACCGGCAGTTGATTTTCTCTGCACATCCACAGTCCTGCAAAGGCAGAAAGCAGAGAGGTACCACGGTCACAAAGAAACATTACAGAAATATTATTGACTCTCCTTCCACATCGTTACACTCGCAGAGATCTTGTGCCTCCCTTGCATTAGTTAGTTTGGCAGAAATAAGGAGTGCTGGAAGAGGAACGTTGAACAGAATTGTCCTGAAGGATCAGTTCCATGTTCATCACTAATTTTTGAGCCGATGGGAATAAAAATTAATAAAGGTGATGGAAAAAAAATAGTGATTGGATTCTTGGGATTTCTCACTTTATTCTGTAGCCATCAAACAGTGGGGAGATTACCCATGAGCTGGCTGCCCTTGGGGTAGGGCCATTCAGTATGGGGAGGAAGCACGGAAAGAGGGGAGAGTTTCACACTCATTGAGACAGGAAGGGGCTTGCTGGTGGTCCCAGTTTCAATGAACAGTGGTATGTCCTGCTGAAAAGTAGATGACAGACGTGAGCAAATATTGCTGCAGGATATGTAAGAGGCAAACAAAGCTCCTTGTTTGGAAACGCAGGTCCACTACCTAAGCAATCTACTTAAAGGGGTTGCATTGAGATCAAGTACAGGTCCGCCCATGCCACAGAGATAAAAGCGAAGCTGTTGCCTCTCCTTCTGGAGCACTGCTGCCCAGCAGCAATCCGGACACCCAGCCAAGGCATTGCTCCACACATCAGGTCCTTCTGAGCAGCATTTTCTGAGTCTTCACTCCCTCCAGGACATGTCCTGCTTTGTGCTACCCCAAAGTGTGCTGGGCTGTGCCAAGGCTCCCAAGGTGGTTTGTGACAGATGAGCTCGACAGCCTGTGCCACAGCCAGGTGACTGAGCATTAGCTCTCCCGTGAGTGTGGGCACTAAGCAATCTCATTCCTAATCCAAATCGCTTTTGATAAGAAACAAAAACTGTGTGCAAATGAATATTTCCATCTTAGTTCAAATTCTAGGTTTCAGCTGCAATATTAATGCTATTTTACAGTGTAATTTACTTGTAATAATATGTCATTATTGCCATTTTACAGTTTTCTCTTAAAGTATTAAAGAAAATGTTTTAAAAGGCACAAATAGCTGCAGAAAATAATCTCCATTCAGCCTAAGAATCTGCTCTCCCGTCAGAATGGCACCTAATTGAAAACAATGACATCCCCAATGGGCTAAACACTCCCGTCATTAACACATTTTTATTTTGGAATAAAAGAGCACACTTACTGCCCTTTTCCTAAATAGTAAATATAAATTAAACATTTCTGTTCCCAGAGTGACATCTGTCAGGAAAGCCAGGGCTGACCTCAAACACCAGAAGTAGTCTCAAACAACTTGCTGCACTGAGACACAAACCTGCCCCGAGACAAAGGGTTTCCTGTAAGGCAGCACATACAAGGGGGCCTGCAATAGAAGCGACCTCGATTACAAGTTCTTGAGCGCCAGATGACGGCACCTTCGTGTTGGCAGGACGTGTAGAAAACTTAGACAAGCTTTCAGATGGCAGGCTGCACATGAAGGGATGGAGGTGTCAAAAGAAGGCAGTGGTGCATAGAGAAGATGACATGCATCATACATGTGTTCTTACATCACTGATGTTTCCATTTCTCCTGTATCTCTTTTGGATGAAAACTGAAGTTCCAAGAGGCAAGATAGTTCATCCCAGGGAAGAACTGGCAGATGAGGTCTCTGCTGTGTGAAAGGCTCCACAAACATTAAGGGCAGGATCTCACTGTTATTTATGCAAAACACAAGCGTGTCAACAGCTGAAGTTCAGCAGTATCTATCTCTTGGTAGGTAGGAATCTAGAAACCCTATTTATACCTTGCATGGACTTCCAGCACCTTCCCTTGTAAAAGACTATCCTCATGGCTTTGTGATTTGATGGGATTTGTGGTTGGCAAGAATGGAAATAGGGGCACTCCTCGTCCAGGGAGAAGTCCTTCCTGCAGTGTGTGCAGGGCAACCTTGCTTAGCGACATGCTGCTCTGCTCAGGGACAGCTCAGGCATGATCCCAGGCTCCAAACAGCTCTGAATGTACCAGCTCTGTAGGCTGCTGGGGCACCACCACGAGCTGGACCTGCTGAACAAAGGAGACACCGGGGTCTTACTGTCAGCCAGGAAGTTCACACAGCTTTGCATACCCCCGTTCACACTAAGAGGACTAGTGCAAAGGGACGTGTAGAATAATTTTAATTAGTGTTTATCCTTGCTTACTTCACAGTGCCCCTCTTTTCACAGCTGTATGATTGCAGCTGTTTGGTTCATTAGGGTGAATGCCCAGGGTCAAGGGATGCAGCTGTCTGTGCAGGAAAATCTGAAGACCGTCACAGGCCTCCCTTCCTTCCCCAGCTCTGGAGGGTTGTAGGTTACATGAATTTTCTCCTGAAGTCTGGGAGTTAATACCAGCAGCAACTATTGTTGAGCAGCTGTGAGATTTATGCAACATTTCCCAAAAATACAATTTCTCAGTGTGATCTCTATCTAAATTTGGCTGAAAAATATTTAATGGCAAAACATTAGTAAATAAAAGCAGATCAAGATGATGTTGTTACAATAACAGATTACATTACTATTCTCTGTCCTTAGGAAAACCCTGATTAGACCAGGATCCTCACGGGGTCTTATGAATAAGTCAGGAAGGGGCTCTAATGATCCTGTGTGAGAGCATGCAAGCTGCAGCACAGCCAGCAAGGTGCCAGGTGCCTCTCAGAAACAAGCACTAGCCTGGATGACTAACAGCAGTTATCACAGGGGGGGTGTTGGTTTTCTTTAATAATTTGGGCTGGATTCTCTGCTAGTATAAACTAGGATTGCTCTGTTGAAGCCAAGAGAGAACTGCCATTTATATCTGCAAAAACTGACCCTCAGCGTACTTTTCACCCCTTCATTCTTCATTATCTTGTTGAAGAATTGTACCTCAGTCAGAATATCCCTCACTACAGGGGCAAGCAACAGACTTTACTTATTAATTGATGTTTGGGAAACTCCAAGAGCTGAAGCACCCTTCCATCTCTGCACACACACACACCTAGCATTGAGTGCTGCTGATCTTAGATCGTGAATCGCATAATTACTGAACTAGGAGAAAATGACTTTTTGCTTGTGTCAGGACAGCACTGAACCCATGAATGACTCACCCTCAGGCACTGGTGTTTAATTTATGAGCTATTTATCTCCTTGCACACACCCCAGCACAAACAATTATACTTAGTAATTTGTTGATGTTATCAAAGCTGTTTGATGTTACTATTGCTACCTCAAATAATGCTGTGCTTTGAAACTTAAACAGGGTTTATAACTACATTGGGATACTTAACACACAATACAGATTTCAGGGAGGTTTAACTCTCTGGTGATTAAAGGTTTTCTGTGCAATTTGCAAAGGAGAGCAAATGTTGCATCTTTTGAGGACAGATTTGGCAAGGGGTGGCCGATCAATGGCACCAAAGCCTCTAAGAGCTGCTTTTGAACCTCACATCATGGGTGAGTTTTCATAGAAAAGAACCTGAGAGAGGAGAGGGTTCCCATCCTGGGCCAGGGCACCCACATAGCCATGTCCTCAGTTGGAACCTATCCTGCTGCTCCAGCTTGGTCCTGGGAACATTTTATCAGGGTAACAGCCCCACTCTTTACTGACCAAGGACTTGATTAATGTTTAAATCATTACATGTTTACCATAAATCAAACTTTAGGAACCCCTTTACACAGTTTCTCTTTGTTGTCAGGAGTAGGTTGCAAACCCAGGGACACACATGCTTACATCAGGTTGCAGTTAGGTGCAGGCAGCTCCTCTTTGTGCCTGTGGCCACTAGGTGTTCAAGGTCCTCACAAACAGGTTCCCAAATTCACAGCACCAGGGTTTAACTCTGCCCTTTCAAGTCCAGACTTACATTAGCTAATAGCATCAGACCTGAAAGTGCTGCTATGGGTGAGGCAGGGCAGCATACCCCACGCTTGGCTTGGCTTGAGCTGAAGGGTCTAGATCACTAGGGATAAAATTAAACATAGACTGGTGCTTCTTTCATCCCTACCCTTGGTGTGTTACCTGCATTAGGACGTACTTCCATAGACAACCACAGGCTTTTCAATTCCCCCCTGCAGGCACAGTTCCTGCCCCACAAAGGGCAGAAAATCCCCAAGTTCCTGTTCAACCCACCTGGGTCTGCAGCTCGGTTACAGTCTGAGACTCGGGAGAATGTCTTTTGTTAACTCACATACCCTCTTGCAACAGCAAGACTTTATTTTTTGTGCAGTTGGTAGCTTTTTCGTGCCCAGCACATCCACCCTGCATGCAGTAAAACCAGTCCAAAACAGTGCTGTCATTCTGTGACCGCACAGCACCCTAATGAACTCTGATGAGCAGGCGTGTACCACATCACCAGCTCATGATAGCCATCCCGCACATGTAATGATTCCGCAATACGCAACATGCTGCCATATGGGTCAGCGATGGGCACTGCCTGTGGATAGAAGCTAAGAAGTATCTCTCCTTCCAAGGCAGCCTGGAAATGCAGAATCTACTTTTAAACTTTGAAGGCCCAACTAGCACCCTGCCGTGTCACTCTCCTGCGATCCTGTGACAAATACCGCTACCTCGGGGGTTTTTTCTTACCGTTATTATTTTTGTTCCAATGCCTCAGGTGGATTTCCTGGTGTAATTGAAGTGAAACGGTGGATTAGCATAATCAAACACACAGAATTAGTGTGGGGGAGTAAAAATTAAAACAAGTGATTATTTAACAATTACTAACTTCTAATTATTTCCCTTCTCTGTGAGCTGAGTTCACGAGTGGCGAGGAAAGTTAACATTCAGCTATAATTTTTTAAACTGAAAACCTTACTTCCTTCGAAACTCAATTTTATGGTCCTACCCTGGCACCTGGTAGAAAAAATGCTCAGTGGTTAAATCACCTGACAGAACAGGACACGCAGCATCACTGCTAACCGCCACGGCAAGGAAGTCTGAACTAGCGTGGCAGCCACAAGAACATGAAGCGCTGAACTGGGAGAGCACGTTCCTGACACCTTTGAAGTTACTGGGGTTATATGCCAGCTTGCTGGGAAAGAGGCAGCCACTAGGCTGCATGCCTGGGGGCTGCTGCCAGCCAGGACCCCACACCAGGACACTCAGCAGGGGTGCCTCTGTCTCTGATGGGCATGGCTAAGCAATCATGAGCATCAATAATATACCAGGGGGTGTTCAGCTGAGCTAGCCCAGTGACAGAGTGGCCAATCCAGCTGGAAGCTTCTTCTGTGAGAACAGAGGAAGGAAAGCTCAGCTTACATCATGGTGCTTTCAAAGCAGGCACTCTGGCACACAGGACCCTTGACCAAGGAGGCCCTGTGCTCTGGGAAGAGATCAGGGGGAATGAGGGTAACAAAGGGGAGATGGGAGAAGGAAACCTACAACAGGTCAAAACGGATCCCTTAGGAAAGGCTATCAGTTTAAAACAATGACAATGCTACCACCTCTACAGGGCTGAACACAATCAATGAAAGAGGAAACACACAAATGCAGAACTGGGAAGTAATTAAAGAGGATCATGCTCTTTACTGGTGTTCGAATAAAAGTAGCTTTGGAAGGAAGGCAAGAATGGTGGCACTGGGCTAAATCAGAGGCCCATCCAGTCCAGCATCCTGGGTTTTAACAAACGCCTGACAGAGACAAGGCAAACATACCTGGTTTTCTTCCACAATCCACTGCCTGTGACTTCAGGACACTTCAAGTGCAGAGGTGGTACTTCTGGCTTCGGCAGCTCTTTGTTGTTTTTTTTCCAATGAACATCCTTTTTCTTCCCACGTGGCTTTGTCCAAACATTTTTGAACTCACGCCAACCTTGAGCATCCACATCATTTTGTGGCAAGAAGTGTAAAGCTGTAACAGTAGAAAGCTGTAAGCATTTAAAGTACCTGTCTTAGCCTGTCACCAGCACTGAATTTATGAAGAAATACAAATCCTTCAGTTCTTCTGTGGAAGATTCTGACCCCAAAGACGCTTAAAGAGCAGCCAGCAGATGACCAGATACACCTCAGTGGCTCTTACTCTGCAAAAATGCTTACCTTGATTTTTAAATAGCCAAAGTCACCCGATATTCAGACAGCTGGGTGGCTGTTTCTAGCCCCTGACTGGCCACTGAGCACAGCCACTATGTTTTACTTTAGGTAATGTGCTATGGAAACTTTATTACTTCATATATTAATCCTTATGGACAGACCATGTCTGTTCCTCCTTTGTTGCTCTGGAAAATGCAGGTTCAGACAGAAAACTATATCCTATGTGAGAGGTACTAATGGATACAAACAGTCTTCCAAACTTTTGTTTCAGTTCTTTGCTCTTCCTGGTCTGAAATGTGCCGTACTGGGGTGACCAAGCACATGAGCTAGACATTGCTACCGATGGTGACAATAAAAGACAGCAGGAAGCTACTCTGCAGGAATGTTTCTATTTGACCAGGAACATGTCTTCTACTCACCATCATCACCCTCAGCAAGTACAGATCACTAAGAACACCAAAGGCAGATGTCACATTATTTTTCTTAAATAGCAAATGTGAGGAGAAGGCTCCTGGAGCACCCTGTGCAGGTTGAAAAAGCATAAATAATGTGTACTTGGCTTAATTAAGACAGGGAGCCTGACTTACTACATATACCTATAGGTATTTATTTAGGAGTTGCACATCTTAAATGCACAGAGCCTTCGTGTAGAAGCACAAGCTGCACATATTTAATGTAGCAGCTGCCACAGATGACCAGTGCTAGGAACAACAGAGCTTACCCGATTATTCTCTCTTTTAACAGAATTCGGCTTTATTCTGAAATAGTTTATTAGCTTCAGTGGTTAAAAGAACATTCGTTAAAACAGCCGAAAAGAGAAACTATTCAGGCAAGTTAATAAGCTAAACCATAAAGTGAGATAGATACAATTTTTTTAAAAAAAGATGTGGCAAATACTTCTAAGTTCGCTCTCTATTTTCAGAATATTTTGCTAACTTCAAACAACCTATCTTATCAGGACCAATTTGGTTCAGTTTTTAAGTTTTCTCATTAGACAGGGAGGTTTTGTGAAGTACACACATACAAATCTAAACAAATATGGCTTATTAAATGTACCTATGAGATGGAAAAATTCAAATCAATCCTTTAACCACGCTGTCCTTTCTAACAGCTTCTCCACTGACCTTTAGCAATTAGGGAGCGTGGCAATATTTTGGAAGCCAGAATGAATTTCAGACAGGACAAGAGAACACATTTCAGTGGGTACTAATGTAGTAAAGAGGTTACTTCTTTTCCACCAACACATATTCTCCTCAGTCACCTTTCACTGCCTCTAAAACCCAACATGAGCCCTCCTCCGTTACTAGCGCCTTACTGACTTCCAAGAGAAACAGACAAGCTGTTTATCTTTTGGATTTGACTTCTAACACAAGATTTGGTGGCCCTAATATTTTCTCAATTATGTAACATCAGAATAATTCCAAGAACAAATATTAACTGCACCAGGGAGGCGAGACAAAAGAGAAATCAAGGGTTCCAAAACAACCGAAGTCCTAATTTTCCTGCTTTACAACATTCACCCCCCTCCTGCCACTATGAAAAAGGGTGACACTCTTTAAAACAAAATCAACAACTACATATTGAAGTGATCTGCCCTCCCTCTTTCTCCTCAGTGCAATTAGAGGCATGATGCCAACTTTTCAACAATGATCCTCGTGGCTCTGGCTGACCCATGCCTTGCGCTTTCAGAAATGAGCAATGAAGCTCAAAGGCAGCACCGCAAGGTGCAGGACAAGTGCTCCCGATGTCTTAAACGCAGAGGAGAGGTCAGCCAGTGATAAGTCGCCCTTTCAAAGTTTGTAGCAAACAAATTTATCACAGCAGGGCAAGAGGTCTGGCACGCCAATAAGCCACAGGTAACATCAGCATCATTCTCCCTGCCCTGATCCCTCTGAATTTGCAGCTGAAACCACAGGCACTTTAGAAAACGTCAAGTTGCTTAAACAGTGCGATGTTAAACAGACTGCAAGTAAGAGCAATTCTACAGCTCGCAGTACAAGTACAAACTTGGTTTTGTTTTTGTCAGCGACTTACTCTCCTGTGCTACCCAAAGAGACCAGTTTTCCTCATGGTTAAAGGGGTAAAAAAGTACTCATAGCTGCAACATTATTTCAGCAGAACAACTTACCTA
>VZRI01004972.1:135654-149276 GCA_013397515.1 Upupa epops
GAGAAGAAAAGACGGGGAGCTCACCTTGACAGCAGCTTCTGACCCTCCTTCTTTAAAATCTTCATATTTCATTACTTCAGCCATAATGAATCCCTTTTCAAAATCTGTGTGAATCTTCCCTGCTGCCTGAGGAGCCTTCGTCCCTTTCTGTCAAAGGAAAGGCCAGAAGAAAATTAATTGCATTTCAGAAGATTGATTGCAGGAAAGAGGTTTCTCCTTTTTGATATGCTTTCAGGATCTGCTGGAACTTTGTTTTGTATCAGTTAAAACGCCACACGTACAGCTGGGTAGTTCTCTGTACTGGGACATACAGATAGATGCCTTTGCCACAGATAAATCAATTGATATCAAAGAAGGGCAGCTTTGTTTTTCCTAATAGATATCAACGGCAGTATTGATTTTAGAAGCTATGACTGTGTTTTGTTGTGAGGTTGACTTCGATCCCTAGCTCTCTGCACAGAAAGTGGGGAAAAATAAAGATTTTTTTTTAAAAAAATAACTTTATGAATTACTCAAGACTTTTACTTACATCCAAATAATGTCAATTGAATTAAAATATCACTGGCAAATCTTGTTTGTAACAAAAAATGATTTATGGATTTGAAGCCCCTACTTAGCACCTTATAAAAATTATCCTGAAATAAAAATAAGTCTAACACAGAACAAACCAAGAATCACTAAAAAAAAAGCCCAAATTATGCAATAGAGAGAATGCATTATAACTGCATGTTTTAAATTACAAGGACATACATTCTGTGCACATACAACCATGGCAAGAAATTTGAGAAATAATGGTGACCTAAAGGCTGCTTAATAAAGCATGTTAAAGTGCTAAGGAGTCTGACACTGTAAAGCACAGTTTTTATAATAAAAGATGTATTGGGTTAATATGGCTACTCACTGATGCTTACCTGACTAAATATCTTTGCACATTAAATCAAAGATACTTACAATCAGTCTTAAGATAAAACAGCCTTCAGATTTTCTAATAAAGAGCAGGCATTTCTCCTACTGAACACAGTGGAGTTTCAGAATGCGCTTTTAAAAACTCTGGCAAACATCAGAACAACACTACTTAATGCTTTTGGATTATTTTGGTAGCTATTTCAGGGACTTAAGATGGCAGCTATGAGGTAAAAAGAGATGAGATGAAAAGGATTAAAAAATAAGCTTTTAGGAAAATAAGTTTAAGAAGCTAAAATATATACATTAATGTCTGTAACAGTATGAATAACAATATAAATCTACTGGAAATTATGTTGATTAATGAAAACAAATTAATTCCATTGAATGGAATTAAATACAGCACTGAAATTAACTGCACAGCACTAAATACACTGATGCAAAAAAATAAAAGCTCAGTGACAGATTTGCACCTTCAGACGTTGGCATTTTGTGATTCAATCTTAAAACAGTTTTTAACTACATTTATTTCAAAATATTTTTCAATACCAGTGTTTATATTATAACATATTTACACTCAAAGGCAAACCACCACAGCTCAGCTTTTACTGTCCTCTGGGAATAAATTAGTTGATCCCTATGACTGTAATCATTCTACATCAATATTTAAAATACACAATATAATTGTAGGCATTGCATAATTTTCTGGATAATCATATAAAATGACCAAACCAAACTAAGGCCTATACATGAAATTAAGTAAAATTCCTGAATTACCGCACACTGATTTTAGGTTTTTGAGCCCAACAGTGTATCTATGAGGAATATAATGATGTTATATTGCTTTTATTGCTGAAAATGTAATCCGAGCAAAGCAAAGGAGGAATGAACCATCCGCAACCCAAACAAACTTAGTGAATACAAAATGAAAAGCAACATCAATTTCACTGCAGACAAACCCAGTCACACAGATTAAGCAAGCACAATACTGGTACGTCTTATCTCTGACCACAGGAGGAGGGTAGACAGATTCTACAGGATGAAGAAATTCAGACTATGTAATAGGCAGAATCAATTGTTACCTGCCTCAATCAATGCAGCTCCACTTTCACTGTTCAGCAGCTCACAAATAATTAAAGTTATCCTGGACAAAAACCTCATCTGTAATGACTAGCTAACCGCCACCATGACAAACTTCAAAGTCAGTGATATCAATCTGAATTCAATAGTGTGGAACTGGATATAGCTGATGAATAAGTATGAATCTTACCCTGATGGTCCATGCACGCACTTCATCTGGGCCTGCAGTGAAAAAGTATTCTAGTTGGAGTGCTGCATATCCAGCCTTAATGATCTTTGCTAAAGCACTGAAGAAAAAAAAAAGAATCCAATTCATTCAACATACACAGAAAATAGCTAAATGCCCCAAGTGATCAATTTACATGGAAAGACATCACATGTTTGGAAGATGTTGGGTCTACTTTTAAACACAGCAATAACCACAGCAGCCTTTTAATTTGAACTCTCTTCCAAAGCGGTACTTTTTTACTGCAGAATCATAAAGAAAGTATTTGGATTTGTTTACTTTATAGGCTACAGAAATATGGGATAAATTAGAATCACCCTATCAGGCAGCACTTTTGGTCTCGTGCAGTTTTCAGGACTACAGGTCCTGAAAATGTAACTGTTTGACTACAAGTCAGCATTTAATCAATTTATTATACTTCTTCAGAAAAATCATGGCAAAATTTTCTCCACTGTCCCTATTTCCCATGGATGACGAAACAGTTTTGGTGATCATTCCTTCTCAAAAATATACATAACTAATACCTATGTTATAATTAAAACACTCTACAGAGATGACAGATGACAGTTAAAAACTTAATTTAAAATAAATCTTTTCACTCTGTCTCATGGTAAAGAAAGGAGAAGATTCTCTCTTTATAATGGTAATTACTCTGTCATTTATTATTCTATCAGCGCAAGCAATTAAATTACTGCAAGGAAATAGTTGATAATAAAGTGTAGGGAAAATGAATGCTAATTAACCTTTGTGTCATGTTCTCTTCCAGATACTTCTGTTTCTCCTCAGCACTCATATCTTGCAACTTGAGTTCCAAGGCCCCACTAAAAGGAATGACCAAAGCACCCGGGTCGTGCTTGTCCACCCACTCTTTAATTTTTATCAACCTGTAGACAACAAAGGGCACAACATTATCTTGTAGCGCATGCATGGCTGTACCACATTCATTATTATCAAGTAGCACATACATATTCATAAGAATTGCACGGTTTTATGATGCCATCTTTTTGTGTATTGCTTTCCAAGGTCAAGGCATTAACAGGCAGCAATTGCTTCAGGTGTACTCCATTAACATTTCACTGTTTCTTGGTTTCTGTTTGGCATTTCATCTATCAGAAATAGGCAGAATTTGAGACAGCAGCTAGGTTTTTGGTAGAAGGTTAAATACTTGCAATCTGAAATGCTAACCAGTTAAAACCTTTATAGATCTGTGCACGTGCAGTTTTTGTGAGACTTCCAAGAGTGGTATTTATCAAATCTGGTAAAATTGGGGGTGTCTTTGGATTTCCCTCCAACTAGAAAACAGCACCCCTACCCCCCACCCCAGCATCTCAGTAGCTAAGACAGATTCTATTTGCAGATAGAAAAGAACACTAAGCTCCATAAAGTCCTAGATAGCCAGTAGCACCTTGCTTTTGCTGGCAATTGGAGTATGCCATAGTTCATGAATAAAGGGCTGTGTTGCTACTAGTTTCTTGTATCATTTTATCTTCCTGGAACAAAGCTTCTAGGTATTACACTGCTATTATTTATAAATTAAACCAAAAATGATTAGATGTCCTATTTCTCTTCATCTTCAGTAACTAGCAGCATCAGCAATGGTTTGCTGTACATCTAATACGTTTTCTTTAGTTGAGCAAAACTGCAAATTTAGAGCTACAGATTTTTGGTGTTAGTTTCTGAATGTTTAATATCTTATTAAAATTAAGAAAATCTTTGTAGCAACAGCTGATTCGTAAACAATTTTTAAATCAACTCCGTGCCTACAAGTATTATTTATTTTAAATGTAAGGGAAGCATTCATAAATAACCTTTTAAGGTTATTCAATGTTATTTGCGGGGCACTGTTTCTGAACAGGTGTGGAAGGTAAGAATGACAACCCTAAGCTGAGCAAGAAAACACCAGAGGCATGGGAATACTTCCTGTACTGTAAGAATCAAAGTACAAAATACAGTACTTTGGGTGTGACATGGATGTTTCAGACCTGAAGCACCCATCCTACAGCACAGGGTTTTATGCTTGCCGAGTCCTTTTTCTTAGTCCTGCTAATCTCCAAGATTTAGACTAAGGTTTTTAACTGCTATTATATTAAAGTGCTTTGAAACTGTGGCCTGCAAACCTTTAAATAATCAATGCAAATGTCACTTTAGAAAAAAATGAACTGAACCACAAGTTCATCAACACACATTTGTCAAAGAAAATAGCAGGGGATCAGAGCTATTATGAGATTAAGTGCATGGCCCACTGAGTAGGGTTTTAGATGGGACAAAGAATATAAAAGTTCGCTCAACAGCTTTCACACATTTGTTATATAAGGCTGGTCTTCTATCATTTACTTATGTAAATACCCCAACAGTGGTTTTCAATCCTCATTATACTAATCTTTTTTTTTTTCCTTCAATCAGTCTGGTATCCAGGACTGATACTCAACCACTACTGCCTTCAGAAATATCTGAACTGGAAATCACAATAAAGATGCATTTCTGAATGCAGAGACAGAATGAATGAGAGGCGACATTTAACAGCACTTCTAAAACTGACTTCTGTAGTTAACTAATTTATTTTGGCTAACAAACCAGATATCAGGCTTACAAATGCTAACCTTGCACAGGAAAGGTATCTTGAAATTGAATTCCTAAGTGTACTTCAACATCTGTGCATACATCCTCTTAATGGTTTTCTAAGAAAGTATTAACATTGGTCTCTAGACTAATTAAGAATGTGCCAGGTGGAAGACAAAATATAACATGCAAACTTGAAAAAGTGAAATGAGCATGAAAGTAATGTCAAAAACCAGATTCACATTCTGTTTGGTAAATATGGTCATCGTAACTAATAAAATAAGAACTATTGTGGAACAACAAGATAGGAAATAATTACTTTGGCTAAAACACCAATTCAGAATAATAATAGTCTTAGACTGTCATTTTAACAGCTTTTCTATTGAGTCCTTAGAGGGATTATTTGCATTCCTCAGGTATTCTATTGTACAATTCAGATGAATAAAGACTTACAAATCATTCCTCTACCGCCAGTGTGAGACTTTGATCCAGTGAATACACCATTGTACCTTAACTATAATTGGCAAAAAAAACTGACAGTGTAGAGCATCACAAGCTTAATAACAAAGGAGAATATCTCAAAGTGTTGACAGATGATCTTCATAATGCAGGAGCAGCGCTGGTACATTTTAGCAATAAATGAGCACTGAGGTCTAAAGGTCTCTGAAGTGACTGACATCAGACCTGCTACAGCCTCACTAGAAGAATAAGGTACTGCATCCCACTCTGTACAGACAGTCAGGCTTCTCTGCCTAAGTCTTTCACTTTTGTGACTATCAGTGTCACAGGAATTACTAAAAAGTACCAAGAAATTCCCCTGACGGTAATCAAAATAAAGAAAACAAAAATAAAGAGTAAATACTCAAATATAAATGCTTACATTCTAAATGGAATTTCCATTTAGAAGCCAACATGCTGGAGTACTAATCAAGAAAGTAATGGTGCAAGTTTGCTTTCCTGTTAGGGATAACCAAGTGTGCTCAACAGAACAAAATTCTCATAACAATTTGTAACGATGCCAAAAAGTGTTTTATTTGACCACGGGTTTTTTTCCCATGGAAATGTGTCTGTACAAGAATAGCATCAGTATACTCATTAGGGCAAAGATAAGCAAAGCAAATATCTCCCGTTTATATACTTCATAATGAGCGATGAAGGGTAGTGGATTTCAGGCTGTGAGAAAACTTCTAATATTTAAGAAACATTTAAGAAAATGTCAATTTAAAATAATATCTAGCAAGGAGATAAGAAAGGACAAAGCATGTCAGCGTATCTACTACAAACTCAGAGAAGCCGTGAAGACCAAGATGTTTGCTTGCCACTACTAGATTCCAAATCTGATGAAAGAATGCCATCTTTAAATCTGCATCAGCCTGTCCCCCCCAAAAAAAACCCCCAAAAAACCCAAAAGAAGCCAGTGTCTTCATGTGCAGAAGAATGAAGACAAAGACCACAGGATCAGGATGCAAAACCAGACCTTGGAGCAAAGTATAAAAACGAAGGCACTTCCCAAGAAGGCAAATAAGCAAAGAGCATCAGAAAAGGTTATGCAGAAGGGAGTGACTTTGCTTTAAAATGGTGATGGTTCCTGAGGCAGAAGAAATCAGCAGACAGTCAAAATAAAGAGGTACAGAAGTTGCAGAATGTACATTTAACTACAGATCGATATTTGACAGAGTTTCACATGAGAGATCCAGCTGGGAACAGAGCCAGAGTTCAGATAGAAATCACAAGTAGTGATGGAAGAGAAGCTGCAGAGAGAACTTAAGCTCAGTGGACACCTACAAGACAAAATGATCTGAAAAACTGACCCCTAAGAAGAAAGGAGATTGTGAAAGTATGCTTTTGTACAAACATGACCAAAAACTCATCGCCTAGCTTCTGGAAGAGAAACATTTGTTCTTCTGTTCTACACCTGAAGTATGGGTGAAAATCAGCACAAACAAAACAGCACATCAGGGAAGAAGAAAATGCCAGGCAGCAGCACAAGAAGGAAAGAAACAAACAGGTAATCAGATAAGATCAAATAAAGTGATTGAACTATAGTAAAGATGGAAAAATATTTTACAAAAATCAACGAGGATCTAGCAATTTCAGGAGGTTCTCCAATTGGCAGGTTCTGAGCAACCTTGGATTTTTAAAGCCTTCCAAACACAATCTGTTTACCACTTTGTTCCCTACTACTGAACATTTTCCATATGCGTAGCTTAAGACACCTTCATTTCACAGAAATGCATTATAGTTTAACTGAGCCTATCACCATGGACTAGGAACACACACTCTATTTATGTAGTGCAACGTTTTACATACTTAAAAACTGAATATTCCCTTTTAGTGTTGAGTTTTCCTTGTAAGGCATGTACTACTTCTAACTTTGAACCTCTTTCTGGATTCTCTCCAATTGGTCTAAGAGTTCCTGAAAGCACACAGTAACTAATGCACTCCTCAGAGCAATCAGTAATAATGTCTTTTAAGCATTAAAACAACTAAATGATTGTGTCAAACCTTTTTCAGGTGATTCTTGCACTCATAAAACCCAGTATAGCATTTACATCTTTACCACACCACAGCAACATTATCTCATGCTTGGTTTATAACTTATTGTACGACCCTGCTTTGACTAACTATTCCTAATACTGTGTTTGCATAGTTGATTATTTCTGCTCTCAAATCCTTCTCAGAAGTTACACGGCAGCTCACTCTTTTGCAATGATTTCTTCTATTTCTTGAGACGCTCTTAAGTTCTAATTTTGTTCTATACATATCTGGACATCTTCTAGTTTGGGGTCATCTACAGATTTAACAAGAATGCTCATCATCCAGCTCATTAATGGAAATACCTAACAATATTCAACCAGCAGCTGCTTCTGCAGAACTCATAATGAGATATTCTTCCATCTGGAAAGCGAACCATGCTCTGTGTATTATCTTCCAGCCAGTCTTGCACATTCAACTTCCAGTAGTTTCCATCTAGCCAGTACTCCCTCATATCTTACTTATGAGAACATAACCTTTAACAGTGTAATAAAAACCCAGATATTTTTTTTCACTATAAGCAACACCATTAAATTTGTAATAAATAAAACATTACAATAATCTGACAATTTAGACAAACAATAAAGAGCCACCATGAATTTGTGAGCACAATACGGTTGCTTCTAGATGACTAAAACTAGTCACATTATTACAACAATTTCCTTGATATTAAAGGTAACTTCACCAAATTAAGGACTCTTTGTTTCTTTTATCCTCTTTGTGGCTTCCTTTGTTTGTTGAGGCTTCACTTATTACCCCTAAGTTACCTAAAATGATAACGGCTTTTTTTCTTTTTGCTAGGTTCCAAAAGGTTTTACTATGAGCACCACTAAATTTAGTTGATTTGGTGGGATAGGAGAAAAAGATGTCATTTACCTAAGCACTGTGAAACAGTTCATGGGTCATGTCCTTGTGCACAATCTCCACAAAGACTATCTTCCGCTGTTCTCAGTGCATACAAATAAATAGATGAATATGTGTATGTATTCTTGTATTAGTAAGAAACACTCAGGACCTTAGTAAACTTTTAATACACATGTATCTAATCAACAAAGAATGGGATGATGAAAACGATGAAACCACTGCATTTGATAGTTTTGTGTCGCAGAACAGGTTGGCGGCAGAACAGGAAACACAAGGCACAGGTGGAGACTCCGCTGTAACAAATTAACATGCTATAACTCTTATTGCTACCTGTCCTTTCTCTTGCACTACATAAAGGAACACTAAACTGAAAAGCATGAAAGAATATAAAGGTACTTTTCTCTTTTTATTCTTCCCCCATGCTAAGTTTTCTTTTTATGAAGATGAATCTACAAAAGGTGTGGGCGTACCTGTTACCGACCTAGGCAATCCCGTTTCAAATCACCAGTACCATTTACCAAAATTAGGTTTTTATTCCCGGTTCCCAGATGGCCATGGAACACAGCAATCCTAAAATTTCAAAAGGCCGTTTCCCACCCCCCCCATCTGCAAGTACTTCCTAGTAACACTTAGAACAAAAGCTCTCCTTTCTCACATTGGGCTGCTCCCTAGCCAACAGCCTCCAGTCAGACCCTCAGAAACTCAGAACTTCATTCATCCTGTGCAAACTGAATGCTCCAGGTTCCTGGACACCTACCTAGAGTCCTACGTCCATACCCCCCCTCCTTTAGTCCCTATGTCCAGATGAACCTTACAAGACACCACAGTGGAATACAACATCTCACATGTTGGATGTGACACATAACTTGAGGCTTGAAAGATGCAGTAGAATAGTCTTTAAAATTCTTTACCACAGCACTTTCAGGCACTTGTGAAACAATGCAAGATCTCAAGAATCTTCTACCAGAAGAGGTTTGTAAAGTATTTCATTCTACCCAACCTGGGTTTCACGCTTCTAAACTTCATCATAATTTCAACAGATATATAGCAACTAGACTAGAAGTTCCTGATCAACACTTGTCATTTGACATTTATTATAGATGGTTTTATAACTTTCCTTAACATTCTCCTTTGAAATATAAGTAATCCCAGGCTCTCTGCCTCATGTGTGTCAAATCAAGTTTTTCCAGGGCCTTGATCTCTATCATGGCCATTATCTTAAATCTCCTATAATTCTGCAAAATCACCTGTTAGATGGGGTGACCAGTATTGCACCTATTTTAGTTTATGCTGCAACCCAGATCCTAAAGAAATGTTTTCATGGTCTGGGCATGAGCTTCTCATCCCATTCCAGATGTTACTCTTGCTTTTCTGCTGCACATGAAGAAGCAGGGACTCTACCAGCACTCCTGTTTCAAGCTGTCCACCACCAAAAATAATCTAGCAAAAATGCATTTGGGGAGAGATGGAGATTTCATATTCCTCTCCCCAACCCTTTTATTTTTTTAAGCTAGATCACTTCACTTTGCCACATACCCTTGCATTTATTTCACTAGGGGTGCAGGAACAGGTGAAAACTATGAAGGACAGGAGTGCCTTAAGTTAGCCTACCACCCAAAAAAAAAGCAACACAATAAAGCCAAGGTCAGTCACAAATTTTGGTGGTTGTTATTGGAGAATGCTCATACACAACATGAATCCTGAGCAAAGCAGCCTATATGAGATCTCTTAAAAACAGATTCTTCAAGGCAGAAAACAGGAAAAAATAATTGACAGGGGAAAAATCAAGGTGATATTCAAGCCCTCAAGATACAATTCAGTTAACAAATTGCCTAACATAAGATGGTGATAATAAGCAGTTCACAGTTTATCTGCTCTAGAAAACTATCTGGAGATAGTAGCTGTTTAATGGTGTTAAAAACGAATAAAGACGTAATACCTTCAACTTTATACCACTGACCATGTTTTGAACATACTTAATGAAATGTTTTTACTTGTTTTGTTTTTGCAAGATGTTAAAACTTTGAGAGAGTTATACCAGAGAACATATTACTTGTAAGCTGAGTACAGACAGTAGTCAATGGACAAAATAATTTATTTCACTAGGAGAAATAAACTGATGACCTACAATCAAGTTTGAAATAAGAGACATCAACATGATAGACATACAAGAGAGATAAGTAAAAAAAAAAAAATCCAGAATGCCTTTTTCCGCTACTTTATAGAGATATCCCAGTAGGAACATATTTTTCAGTACCTTACACATCAAATTCCATCTAAGAAAAGGTCAGTCAAGGTAACCCTATTTTAAACACTTGTAAGAAGCATCATTCATAAGCAGTAAAGATACTGAAAACCCTTTTTAAAATGCTCATCTCTGATCAAACATTCAAGACTTCAGTAATTTCACTTTACTCAATCTTTTGCCCCAAGAAAAATGATCAAACTCAATAATGAAAATGCTGGTACTATACTGCCGCTGTAGTACCGGCTGGTATGTAAAACTCAGAACCTCTAATTCAGGTGGTCTGCCAACTCTGAGAATTGTCTTATCTAAAAAAAAAAAGACATGGCCGTAGCTGTCAGCATGGATCAAGCACAGTCAAGACTGAACTACCGACAAAACCACGAAACAATGCAAATTGCAACAAAACTCACCCATTATGAGTATAATAATGGGTGAAACATGTATACTTTGTACTGAAAAGATGATGGTGAAAAGTCACATCTTGTTCTTTCTGCTATCATTTTAAAATGCAAAGTTTTGAAAGGTTACCTTGAAAACTATATGAAATAATTTAACAAATGTTCCTTCATATATTATACATAAGGAGCAAAACTCTGTCAAAAGACTTCTGTGCAATATTGACACATCAGTAGAAAGAATCCCCATGCCATAGTCAGGTTTACATTATGTCATGATAGTTTTAATTTTTGCTTCTTATGTCACATGAAAAATTGCATTCATAAGGGTCTTTTACCAAAAGAAGTAGGACAACTCAGATCAACACTACTTTAGCAAAGTTTCAAATAATTAATCTCATAAAAAACCAGAAGCCATACATAAATAGAATATTTGATTTTTTTTTAGACAAATGGTGCCTTAACAAAAGAAACTTTACACAAAATACATGATGGGTAACATTGTCTTACATCTACTGTCTTGGATTCTTCTATGTACTGTGTACACACAAGCAAACAGAAGGGCATACTCCCAAAGAAAGCTATGATTTACATAAAAGTACTGTGTAATGAAATGAGTACTAACAACACTTAAAATGGACACTATAAAGAGTAATTGAGAATATATTCCACTGGTACTAATTAAAATCTCTGCAACGACACAAATGAAGACTACATTTATCAATTCTGGCTATTGCTAGCGTCACAGAACAATTCATGAAACCTAAACAACTGGGTCAGGATATACCCCTCAGCTGTCTTCATCACTAATCTCTTCATGCTCACACATCATGGGAGGAGACACCTTCCTCGCTTCTCCAGAATTAAAACTGTGTGATCTTAATCGTGGAGCCTCTCCACACTACAGGACTCATATGAACACTCTCTTCCCTTCCTCCATCAGTTGCTAAAATCTATGTAAAAATTACAGTTGCAAGAGTCAAATATTACCACAAAAAGAGCATCAGATTTAAAAGTAATAAATCCTGCTCATTCTCCCCATCATTCTTGGGCCAAGCACAAACAGTTTGTGATCACACAACAGTATAAACAATGTTTTACGAAATCATTTTAATAGGATTAGCAATATGTCATAGAAGCTGGTGATACTGGAGTAAGTTGTGAAGGTTTTCTGATGAAGACAAAAGTTGTTACTAAGCTGAAATAAATCACAAATTAACCTTGATATTTATCCATAAAAAGAACATAATCTAAGCTCTCAGTGTAACAATGAAAGAGCTATTTAGTTGAATGGTTAATATTCAAACTTCAGCAACTCAAAGAATACAAGGTTTATTTCAGTCATTTGCTTTAGACACCTAATATTGCTCTGTTCCCTACATAGTTAACGAAGCAGGAGGCTCTTCCAAGGACAATTCAGAGCACATAAACTAGGGCTCGTGTTCTCTTCTAAAAGCATCTTTTCCATTTAGAAACTAATACTGACTTTAAATGCCTAAAATGCTTAAGTAAAATTATGTGTGCCTCAGTCTCCCCCCCTGTCCATACATTTAATAAAAAAAAAAGTCTAATAAATACCACAGTATATACTGGAAACTACTGGAGAGAGTCCAGCAGAAAGGGCAATGAAGATGACCGGGGGCCTGAAGAGAGCTTGGACCGTTTAGCCTGAAGAAAAATGCCTATAAATATGAAGGGTGCCTGTAGGGAGGATGGTGCCAGATTGTTTGCAGTTGTGCTCAGTAACAGGGTAGGGAGCAATGGGCACAATCACAGAATCATTAGGGATCAGAAGGGATCTTGAAAGATCATCTAGTCCAATCCCCCTGCCACAGCAGGATCACCTTGACCAAGTCAGAAAGGAACAGATCCAGCCAAGTCTTGAATGTCTCCAAAGAAGGAGACTCCACAACCCCCCTGGGGGAACACATGAAGTTTCACTCAGAAATAAGTAAAAACTTGTTTAGAGCATGAGTCACAAAGCACCACATCAGGCTGCCCAGAGAGGTTGTGGAGTCTCTTCTGCAGATGTTCAAACCCCACCTGGATGCAGCCCTGCCTTGGCAGGGGGTTGAACTTGATCTCTTAGGGTCCCTTCCAACTCTGACAATTCTGTGATACAAACATATACATGTTCAAGTAAAACACTAAATGAACTAGTGATTTTCCACAGTCTACAGAGATGCCACTGAATATGAGCTATCGGTGCTCAGGTGGCCAAGAAGGCCACAGCATCCTGGCTGGTATCAGAAATCACCCAGCCAGTAGAAGTAGGGAAGGGATTATTCCCCTGTACTTAGCTCTAGTGAGGCTGCACCTCAAATCCTGGGTTTAGTTTTAGGCCCCTCATTACAAGGAGGACATTGAGGTGCTGGACCATGTCCAAAGAAGAGCAGCAATGGTGGTGTAGGGCACAGAGCACAAATCCTATGAGGAGCAGCTGAAGGAACAGGAATTTGTTTAGCCTGGAGAAAAGGAGTCTCAAGGAAGAATTTACCTCTACAACTCACTGAAAGGAGGCTGGAGCAACATGAGTGTTGGCCTCGTCTCACAAGTAACAAGTGATAGGACTAGAGAAAGCGGCCGTAAGTTGCACCAGGGAAGGTTTGGATTGAAAAATTGAGGAAAAATTTCTTCACTGAAAGTGTTACCAAACATAAGCAAGCTGCCCAGGGAAGTGATCAAAGTCACCAACCCTGGAGGCATCTAGAATCACAGAATCGCTTAGGTTGGAAAAGACCTTTAAAACAACAGAGTTCAACCATCACCCCGACTGCACAAAGCTGTCATGAGTTAGAGTCAAGGTCTAAAT
>VZRI01004973.1:1713-14317 GCA_013397515.1 Upupa epops
TGAAAGGAGGGTGGAGAGAGTTGGGGGTGGGTCTCTTCTGCTCAGTCACCAGCGATAGGACTAGAGGAAACAGCCTGGAGTGGTGCCAGGGGAAAGTTAGGTTGGAGAAATCTCTTCCCTGACAGTGTGGTCAGTGGTTGAATTGGCTGCTCAGGGAGGGGGATAGTTGCTGTCTCTGGAGGGGTTCAAAAACCGAGTAATTGTGGCCCTGGGGAACAGGTTTTACTGGGCAGGGTGGGGTTTGATTTCATGATCTTGGAAGTCTCTCCCAACCTTTATGTTTCCCTCATTCCATGGTTCCCTTTATGCCCCCACGGCCCTGACCCCGCAGTCCCTTCCCATTGCCCCTAACCCCAGGACAGCAGGGGGTGGGTGCTACGGGCCAGTGTACCCAGCCCCCGGCCTGACCCCAGACCCCATAACCTCGGTTGGTCTCCAGACCCCCTGGAACATCGAGGGGTGCCAGATGGTGTTAGCGTGTTAGGTGTTAGGGTTCCGGGCAATGACAGTGTCCCTGAAGGCTGGCAGCTGTCCAGTCACCCTCCGCTTCCCTGCCCCCAAAGGTGCCCCGCACATCCCCGCACCCGGGGGCAGCACCCCAGGCCCCACCCTGGGTGCCACGGACCACCCCCCCGCAACCAGCGCCGTGACACCAGACACTGACGCTGGGGGAAACTGGGGATCTTTACTGGGAGACAGCCATGGATACCCTACCCGCCCCCGGCGAGCGAGACCCCACGCCTGCGCCGCACTGCGGTCCTGACGGCGGTCCCCGCTGCCGGTTCCGGCCCCGGCCGCTGCCCCTCTCGATCCGCTCCGGCGGCGGCTGAGATCCAGGCCGGGACATAGCAGCAGCCGGAGCCGCCGGCACCAGGCGGCCTGCGGTCGCCCTCAAAACCCGGCGCGGGGAGCGGCAACGCGGATGGGGCTGGAGCCTGGTCCCAGCGGAAGGGCTCGGGCAGATTTTCAGAAGGCCGTGACCGTGACCCCGACCCCGCTCTCGCTCTGTCCCCCGCCACCGCCTTCCCCATTGCTGCCGCTCGACTGCAGCCTGAGGGACGGAGAAGAGAGCTGTCAGCGGGCACTGCCCCTCCACCACCCCAAGCAGCCCCTCCGGCTCTCTGGGCCAGCACTGTCGCCTTTGGCGACGCCAGTGCACAATGTGGCACTGCCAGCTGGTGTCAGTGAGACGGAAGAGGGCAGTGCCAGCTCCACAGTGCCAGCTGCCAGTCCTACAGTGCCCAGTAGCAGCCCCTGGTACCTGTCCGTATCCTGGTTCTCCTGAAGGCTGCTCTGCTTCCTGCGGAGGGCGAGAGGGGCTGAGCTCTGTCTCACAATGGCCCCATGTCCACCCTCAGTACCCAGCCCCAGGCTCGGCCGGACCCCTCTAGGTGCAGGATGGGATCCCTCACCTGCCCGTCCTGATCTGCCAGAGCCGGTTGATGAGCAGCAGCACGAAGACAATGAAGAGGAAGACAACGACGGCTGTGAGGCCGATGAGCCAGGGCTGGAGCTGCTTGGAGCCAGGGCCTGCACAATGAGGTGCAGGGGAAAGGGATGAGGACAGCAATAGGGCCAGGGATAGGTACAAGGATTGGGATATGGATGAAGACAGGGCTCTGGGGGATGCTGCAGACACCAGGGGACAGTGACAGGCGCTTATCACCACCCCATCCCCACCAAGACACTCCTGACACAGCCAACCTATGTTGGAGAGGGTGTGGGGTTCTTGGTATGGGGGCAGGGGGGCACTGGGGACAACTGGCAGACATCCACAGATCTTCCTGTTCTGACCCCAGAACAGTGGCTGCCACAGCACTGGGATAGACCAATCCTAGTGGGGAGGACCTCCAAGGGCACAACTACCCGTTCCAGAGCCCCTTGGAACACAGGGTACAGGGGGGTGAGGGGCACCTACCGGCCTGTCCCTCGGTGCTGGCAGCGAGAAGGAGCAGGAACAGGAGGGTCTGCAAGGCCTTTGGCATTTTGGGGTGCAGGTGTGTGGGGGGTAGAACACAGGGTCTCCTGCACCTGCACCTCCAGACAGGCTTCTCTCCCTGGAGCCGAGTGCAGGCACTGCTCCCTGAACCCAGGACCAAGGGACAGCTTTTATTGGGCTCAAGAGGACAAGTGCCACCCACTGCCATGGCAATGTGATGCCTGGAACCTGGGCTAGGTGGCACCAAGCCCCCGCTCTGGCATCAGCACCCTGTAGCACCCAGCTGGCACCACCCTGGAGACGACAGCCACAGCCCTGTGCCAGGGCAAGAGCCCACCCTATCTACCCAGAATGGATGGATGGATGGATGGATGGATGGATGGATGGATGGATGTTGGACCAACAGACAGATGTGTAGGAGTGCTCATCCAACCTGCTGCCCCATCCTGACTGTTCCTTCTGCTCATGGGCTATCCCTCAGAGTCAGGTTTGGACTGACCCTGGCCATGTCCTACCCCACAGACACAGGCCTCACCATACCAGGTTGTAGCCAGGCAGTGGCAGGCGACCACCAGCCCTCATCAGGGTACAGACGCAGTGGCTGGTGCTGGCAGAACCCCGTGACAGGCCCAGGGAGTGCCCAGGAACTGGGAAAAGCTAAACGTTAATGCTGTTATTGGTGAGACCTTGTCAAGGTGAGTTGCTGTGTCTCATAGCTCCCATGGAGCTATCCTGGCATACAGGGAAAACTGAGGCACAGGGCAGCTGTGGCACATCAAGAGGGAATCAGCAGGGCCTTCCTGCCTGTGGTGATTCCCCAAAGGGTGAAGGAGACAGGGACCATGGGGACAAGATCCCCACTGGGGTGGGTGTCCAGCCCCAGTCTGGGTTTAAGGCGTGGGACAGAAGTCTATAGGACATGGATGATCCCCAGTGCCCCCACTCAGAGCCCAAGTGGGGCTCACAGGTGCTTTGCCCCCAAGACTGGCTTCAGGTGTACCTGTGGATGCCACTGAGCTCCGTCCCGTAAGACAGGAACAGTGTGGCAGCATCTGAGCACCAAGGTGGCTGGCAAGGTGCAAACCCAATGCAACCATCCCCATGCAAGTCTCCCCACAGGTCCAAGTGTGTCTGTGTGCCTGGGCTGTGCCCTTCCCCACACCAGAGGTTTGCACCCCCTTTGCAGACCCACATGTGCCCAGCCCAGCTCCACTGAGGGCAGCTTCTGTCCTCAGGGGAATGTTGGGGTGTCCCATCCCTGCCACCCCCTGTGCACACATCTGCCTAAGGGGCAAGTGAGTAGGGCTGGGCCAAGCCAATTTATTTGGAGCACAACAGAACCCCAACGGGAGTGTGCGGGGCTATGCCAGGACAGTGAAACCCTGTGCCAGCATTCAGCAGCACCAGCCTGGTACCCAGGTGTGAGGTCCGTGTGACCCACTGGTTGGGCATGGCTGTGGGGTCCCAGTACTGGCAGGGAGGGTCTCCTGGCCCTAGAAAAAACTTCTCTTGTGGGAGTCGGCAAAGGAGACAGAGCTGCAGGGGGCAGTGAGCTGCCCCAATGGGATGTCCATGCCAGGCAGGGCACCGGTGCCTTCGGCCTCCAGCTTCCCTTCAGCTGGTACCTCATCCTCTTCTGGCCACTCCAGCTCCAGCACCGTCCCCTCAGCCATCACTGCCTTCTCCTCCTCTGGCTTAGGCCCAAACACCCAGTCTGTGGGGACAGAGATGGAGCCATCAGTGGCACATGCCCATGGCAGGGCAGGTCTGGGTTTTCAGCTCTCCCTATGCTCCTACCCAGACCCATAAAGACCCCCAAAGCTCAACCCCTTGACCACACTCACCAGCAAAGTCGTGCACCAGGTCCTTGATGAGGTGGCCCACAATGGCATATGCCACCACCAGCACCAGCGTGGCTGCCATCACCAGGTACAGGACGTAGCGGGGCAGGCGCAAGCTGTCCAGGGCAGGGGGTTTGTAGTCCACATACAGGACCCCGTCCTCCTCAGGGGGGGACTGCAGCAAGTACCGTGATTCCCATGCTTGCCCCGTGCCGTGGAGCAGAGAGCCACTCATCAGGGCCATTGCCAACTCCCCCCACACCCCAGTCCGGAGTCAGTAAAGCTTCTCCTGCACGGAGGGGCCGTAGGGGACAAGTGGCATCAGGGTCCAGAGAGAGATACAGGGCCAGCAGAGTCCCCCTGCCTGGTGGCAGTGCCACCCACCTCTGTGCAGTGAGATGTGTGCCTGCTGCCTCTGAAGGACAGAACCGCGGGAAAGAGCTTAGCGGCTGCTAATCCAGGCACACACCCTGTGGGCTCACCCAGGGGGATGACCAGTGGGCTTCGACATGGCTCAGGGCCCCCAGAATCTGCTCCTCTGGCAACAGTGCAGCTACCCTGTCCCCTTGGCAGGAGGGAATCATCTGCAGTGGGAGAAGCCCCAAAAGCTGGGATGTGGACAGGGCACTCTGAGGCCTCCCTCTGTTACTCTGAGCTCTCCCCTAGTTCCTCTGAGCTGTTAAATCCCCCTGGGCCCTGGAGCAGATGGTGTGAAATCCTGGCAGTCTGCACCCTGCCCTGCAGCAGAGGACACAGCCCCACCCCAAGATGGGGGGTGACAGGCCAAGGGGAGTGGGTGTTGCAGCCCTACATGAGGCTCTACAGGGTCCCATTTGCTGCAGACACAGTAATGGAGCCTGGGGTGAGGGGCTGGCACCTGCCCAGAGGTCTGCACTAGCTGGGCACCAACTGACAGCGGTGCCCTCTGAGCTGGGAAGCTGCAGGGTCTGGTACCGGACCAGGAGCATCCTTGAGGAAATAAAAAAACCCCAAACCCTTCCCAGGCTGGGCTGTCTAAAGAGAGATGAAGGTGCCCATGGGATTCAGTGCCAAGTCAATGTCTAGGATCTTCCTCCTTCATCACCGCAGGGTCAGGATGAGACCTTGGCTGCAAACCTTCCTGTTCTGATTGGGGCCCAAACAAGAACTGGGGTCAGTGGAGTCTGACACTGGTGTCAAGAGGTTTGAAACCAACCTAAGGGAGTCACCGGGGGAACCGGTGGGGAATGAGCTCAAAGCCTGGAGCAGCCAGGGCAATAAGCAGGCAGAGAGTCCACTCACCAAGAGTGGGGCAATGTGGGCAGGGAGATGGGGGCTGCACATCCAGACTGCTCCGGCAGGGAGCCGGCAGCTGCCTCACCCTGATACTGCAGCAACGGGAAATGGCACAGCCCAGTGCCCTGCCCCAGCGCCTGCAGGAGGCCTGGATGAGTGCACAGACACCCCAAAGGCTGGGTGTGCTGGTGGGTCCTGCCCAGCACCTGGAGGCTACAGAGGATGAGGGAAGGGGATCAAAAGGCCCCACAACAGCAGCTGACTCTGAAATGGTGTGAAAACATCAGGACTTGGTCTCCCAGTGCTGAGGAACTGAGGATGTTCTCTTGCCCTCCTCACACATGGCTCCATGCACAGTGGTGTGGCACACGGGCCTGGCTAATAGTACTCTGCATGGGCTGGTCCCACCTCCAGTAAAATGTTTTCCATGGAGTCCTGGACTGGATCAGACAGGCTGGCTGCAGCAGCCTTAAGGACTAAGAGGATTGAGCCCAGACAACTCACAGGGAGATTTTGGTCAAGGGCAAAAGCCCCATCAGCAGGAGGCTGGACCCTGTGGGGCAGCTGAACCTCACCAGCCCTTCTACTGGGCAGCACTGAGGAGGCTCTTGGGCAGCATACGGCAGTATGTGCGCCTCCCCCACCCCCCGGGCCTGCTATCATGGGGAGAGGTTGCCTCAGGCCATCAGGGACCTCACCCCATGCCCTCTCCTCCCATTAGTTTCTCTCGACTTTAAAAGGTTATTTCCAACGTGTATGGTTGTGTTCAAGGGTTCTATTAGGGCAGCCCCAGGACTCCCCACCAGGACACCAGTACATAGCTCTGTGTACATCATCCTGGATACAGGCAAGGGCTAAATCACAGCTCGACTCACGTATGAGCTCCCTCCACCAGCACTTTATTCCCCACCAGCCCCCATGACTGCCCAGGGCATTTAGGCACTGGGTGATGGCAGCAGACACCAGCCCCAGCCCTCCCAGGTCCAGTTAAATGCAGGAAAAGTCTGGGCAGGCTCTGCCTCACCCTATAAGCCCCAATGGCAATGCCATTTCCTGCAGAAAGAAACAGTGCAGCCAAATCTTCCAAACTTTGCCATGAAACAACCCCCATCCCAGGGCAAAGGCTGCTGCAAGTCTTGACATGAGAGGCCAAACCCACAGCAGCTCCCAGACTACAGAAGCAAGAAGGAACCAGGCTCAGACCCAGCACCAAGGAAGATTTTGAGGTACTGCACCACTACAGTCTACACAAAAGAGAGCCCGAAGTTGGCCTTGGCCCTGCAGCAAAGCTGTTTCACACTGAGCCGCCACCACAGCACAAGCCCAGAGCAGCCCTAGGCCACAACAGGCTCAGACATGCAGAGCACAGCCCACCTGGTCTGAGCCCTGAGCCAGGCTGTGGGCAGGCACTGCTGATCCTGGCACTGAAAAAGGGGCAGAACCAGGAACTAAAGGGTGGCGAGGGGGCAAGTACCAGCTCAGCTTGGATTTGGAGGGAAAAGCAGCTGTAATTGTGCCAGGGATCAAATCCAGTTCCTCCTCCACCTCTGCCGGGCCAGGCATGTATCCATGTGGACAGAGACAGCCAAGGAAGCACAGTGAGGCGGGGGTGGGAGGCAGAAAATCCAGCCTGTGCCCCTGGCTCCATACCGGGCTCAGGTGGAGGCCTGCAGCTTGCAGAGCCCATCAGCGTACTGGAACTGGGTGCTGTTCTCGTACTCATACATATCCAGGGCCACCTCGCAGCTCTCTCTCACCACCCGCTCGGCATCACTGGCGAAGGTGCGTAAAGTCTCAAGGCAGGAGGGGCAGGCGATGGAGCCCAGTGCCTCAGCACACTCGTGGCGTACCATGGGGCTCTCGGTGCAGCTGCGCAGGGTGGCTGTCAGGTGGGGGACACTGGCCTCGTCCTGCATCTGGCCCAGCACGTAGCCGATCTCATGGCGAAACAGGGCACTGCCTGCACGCAGACCTTTGGAGAGGAGAGAGTAAGGTGCCACCACTCCCAAGAAGCAAACTGGGATGATTGGCTGAAGTCCTCCAACCCAAAAGCTGGGGAAATTATAGTCACAGAATTGATTCAGTTGGCAGGGAGCTCAGAGCTCACACAGTGCCAATCCTCTGTCATGGGCAGTGACAACTCTCACCAGACCAGGGTGCCCAGAGCCCCATCCAACCTGCCCTTGGACACTTCCAGGGATGGAGCAGCCACAACCTCCCTAGGCAACCTGTTACAGGGCCTCAGCACCCTCAAAGGAAGGGATTTCTGCCTCAGATCTCATCTCAGTCTCCCCTCTTTTAACTTGAACCCAGCCCCCTTTTCCCAGCACCAGAGTCCCTTGGAAAAAAATCCCTCTCCAGCTTTCCTGGAGCCCCTTCAGGTACTGGAAGCTGCTCTCAGGTCCCCTCAGGCCTCCTCTTCTCCAAAGACAACACATAGCAGAGGGACTCCAGCCCTCTGATCATCCTTGCAGCCTCCTCTGGACTCACTCCAACAGGTCCATGCTGTTTTTGCACTGGAGACTCCAGAACTGGATGCAGGCAGAATGGTCTGGTCTCACAAGAGCAGAGCAGCTCTAGAAAAAACTGTGTGAAGGGCCCAAAGGGAGCCTCCCCAGCCCCAGATCTGTGAAGGGCCAAACCGAGATTGAATTGTACAACCTCTCACTCTCCCTTACCGTCTGCCAGCGCCAGCACAGCAGCCCGGCCACCAAGGTTCCGCAGGGCAAACATCGCGCGGTAGCGGTCGAACAACGAGCAAGACTCATCCAAGAGGGTTTCACGGAGTTTGGCAACGTCATTCTCCTCAGCCGGGGGCGCAGGATCCACAGAGAGGTAGGGGCTGGTGCCCACCTCTTGCTTGTTCTCCTGCAGCCACTGCAGCCTCCTCACTGCCAGCTGACATGTCTCTGCCACCTGTGGGATGAGGGACACAGCCCTCGCTGCAGGACAGCACCACGTGGTGCCAGGAGGGCACCCAGAGCATCCTGACAGTGGCTGGGTGCCAGTACATGACAATGCCACTCCTGGTGTCCCTTCCCAAAGCCAAGACCTTCCTCACCCTCCTGGAGCAGCACTGCTGTACCCTAGGAGAAACAAGATCCCCAAGAGACTCACCTCAACCACCGGGTCCTCTGAATAGCGTTTCAGGATATCCAGCACGTCAGGATTCCCAATGGCACCCAGGGCTTCACCTGAGGGAAGGGCATATTAGGCCAGTACCAAGGGGTCTCCATGCAGAGAACCCTGCTGTGTGCTCTGGCACAGCCTTGTGCCACTCTGACGTGGGGAGACAGTGCAATTCCAAATGGAACAGCCAGGCAAATAAACACAGCAGGAGCTGGTCTGGACAGCAGGAATGGACAGGCTTGGCTGACCAGACCAGTCTGGCCAGGGGATGTGGTGAGCCTTCTGTGCCTCAGTGTTTTCCAAGCCATGACACCCAAGGTGGATCACAGAATGGTCTGGGTTGGAAGAGAGCTCTGAGCATACCCAGTGCCATGGGCAGCGAAACCCCTCACCAGACCAGGATGACCAGAACCCCATCCAACCTGCCCTTGAACACTACCACCGACAGAGCAGCCACAACCTCCCTGGGCAATTTGTTCCAGGGCCTCAGCACCCTCACAGGGTGGGACTTCTGCCTCGAGACTTCATCTCAATCTCCTCTCTTTCAGCTTGAACCTAGTTCCCTCGTCCCAGCACCAGTCTCCCTCGGAGTCCCTCCACCTTTCTTCTAGATCTCTTCTGGTACTGGAAGCTGCTCTAAGGTTCCCCTGGAGATCACACCACCACCATGGTGTGTGGAGAAGCACCCCAGAGTGTGAATTTTGATGATGCTTAAGATCCCTTCCATCCTAAACCAATCCAAGTCCCACCTGCAGAGACCCTCCCCCCAGTCACCTCCGTACCAGCCTCGTGCCTGACCATGGGCTCCTGGCTGGTATCCTCCAGCACTCGGATCAGCACCGGGATAGCGGCCTCGTCCTGCATCTGCCCCAGGCAATAGGCCAGTTCGTGTTTGAGCAGCGCCGAGTCGTCCACAAAGGCCCGGCTGATCCAGGCCACAGCCGCCGGCCCGCCCAGCCCCCGCAGCGTAAACAAGGCCCGGAACCGGGCGGGCAGCGGCTGGGCCGCGTCCACCAGCTTCCGGCCGATGGTCTCCAGCTCCTGCTGCGTCACCATGGCGAGGGGGCAGGGGGGTGCTCCAGGGCTCTCTCCGGTCACTCTCCTGCGCCCGAGAAGGGTGTCGAAGGGAAACGGGCCGGTCCCTCAGCTCGAGATGGGGGGAAGGTGGGGGTGTGGGACGAGCGGAACCGGAACCACGCCGATCCCACTGGAAGGGCCCGGAACAGGCTGGAGCGGGAGCGGAACCGGAACTACCATGGGGAGCGGGGAGGATCCCGATCCGGGTCGGGGACAAGCCCAGCCCTACGCTCACCGGGCGCCACCATGGCGCTGCGCACGGGTAGCGGCTCCCGCGTGGTCCAGAGCTTCCGGGGAGCGGGGCCGCCCCGAGCCAGAGCAGCACCCCCTGCCCTCCCGCGAGTGCGGGCATCAGGGAACGGAGGGGGCAGGGACTGCGGTGAGGGGACATCCCTGCCGTCATGCACCGGGTCTGTGAGCTCTGTCTCCTGTTCGTGTTCTGCGGGTGTTGCCGCCCCACACTGCGTCTGGGCTGGAGCAGAATCAGCAGCACGAGAAGGAAAAGCTCATCAGTGGGGCAGGGAAGGGGCTTGGGGGCAGCAGTAGGAACTCTCTCAGCAAACAAGTCTAGAACTGCACAAAGAGGGCCCCAGGCCAGCTTTGCCACCCCCTCCATGGGCAGCACCCCACTGCCTGACCCTCAGCAGAGCCAGGGTCTAGAGATGCAGTTTGACTGTGGGCTGGAGGCACTGCTCTGCGTCTCCCCTCCCAAGCATGTTTATACAGAGTTTCAGACCTTCAGAAGAGTTTTGCCTTCTTATTTCAAGTCTCCAGCAGGTTTCAGCCTGATGGAGGGGCCTTGGGACAGACACACTCCCAGGACAGGGAGACCTAGATCCTCACCCAGCCCCACTCCCCACTTTCTTCACACAACCCCACCCCAACAGACCTCCCAAACCCTGTGACAGCACAGAATACATTGCATTGCCTGCACCCACCATGGCAGAGACAGCATGAGTGTGACACAGCTGCTCCCTTCTCTGCCCTGGGAACCTTTAGCAGACCCTGTACCCCTCGGTTAGTGTGTGCTACAGGCCATGAGAAGTCCACAAATGAGGATGTGCAGGGCTGCTTCTCCCCACCTGGCCCCATCAGCCCTCTCCGCAGCTCTCAAAGTACTGGCACATGAGCTCACGCACTTGCTCAGCCTGGCTGTCCTCCATGGCAGCGGGTGCAGGCTGGCAGGGCTTGGGCAGCTCAGTTGGTTCAGTGCTCTCCAACCATTCCTCATTGAAGGGGTTGTCATGAGCTTCACAGATGTTGTGCAGGATGCAGCAGGCGAGGACAAGTGTGGGCAACAGCTCCAGACTGCAGTCGTCGCACTTGAGGAGGATCTGCCAGCGTGCCTTCAGGCGCAGGAAGGCATTCTCAATCACGCTGTGCGCCCGCTTCAGGCGGTAGTTGAACTGCAGCTGCCGCTGAGTGAGGTTCTCATCCTCTTGGTAAGGCTTGAGGATCCAGTCTTGCAATGGGTAGGTGGCATCCCCCAGCAGCACATACTTCTGTGCCTTCCCCATGAAGTGTTTGGGAGGGTTGGGGCACAGCCGCCCCTCCTTGGCCATCACCCATAGTCTGGAGCTCTCCAGGACTGCACTGTTCTCCATGCTGCCAGGGAAGGCAGTGGAGACATCCCAGAACTGCCCCAGCCCATCCACAGTGGCCTGGGTGAGGATGGAGTGCCAGCCCTGGCCATTGCAGTAGTCAGCACTAAGGCGCAGGGGTGGGTGGATGGCGATGTGGAGGCTGTCCAGGGCACCAATGCAGTGCGGGAAGCCCCAGCGGGTGCGGAAGATGCGCACCATGTTCTCCAGCTCCTTCTCATTGGGTAGCCGCAGGTAGAGGGGCTTCAGCAGCAAGACGACAGCATAGGCCACCTCCCGGACACATGTTTGCACCGTGGCAGGCCCCACACCAAACAGTGGACTCAGAGTCTGGTACTCAACGTTGGTGGCCAAGTGCCACAGGGCCACAGCCACCCTCTTCTCCAGGGGCAGGGTGGAGTGGAACTGGGAGCTGTGTGGAGCCAGCCCAGGCCGCAGCCGGTTGCAGACGTAGAAGAAGGTCTCCTTGGACATCCGAAACTTCTCCAACCAGTCCTGAGGCCCAAACTCTTTCAGGACCACTTGTTCCCACCAGTCAGCATTCCTGATGCTAGGCCAGGCACGGGGGTAAAAGTAGCAACTGGTTCTTCTCCGGCGAGCGATCAGGAGCTGCAGCATGGTAAGACAAAAGGGGTGTGAGATAGCACTTCCCCAGCACCCACCCTGCACTTTGCTGGAACTCCAGCTCTGAAGACCACCCTGTTCAAGCAACATGCTCAAAGCACTGAGGACACCTAGTGCCATGCAGCTAGTGGTCCCGGTGGCACAACCACTGGGTCAAAATTTCCGTTCCTGGGAAACACCACTGCAAACCCACAGGACAATAGCTGTGAGCTGGACAAAATGCCCAGGTACCACAGACAAGGAACCTTCTGGAAAAGTCCTATTTTGAGGCAGCCACTTACTCTGGGGTTTTATTTTTTAATGGTTATGACTTGCTTTTGGGCAACGGAGTGAGCTGGATGTTGATTATGGTTTGGAAGGGGAGTGAGAACCTGCACTCCTGGACCCTCCAGAATGTTCTGTTTTAAAATTCTAAAAAAACCCCAATTTTTAGCCAAAAAGAGGCTTTTTTAGCTCTCTCTGCAACTGGCCAGGGAAGTGGATTCCCTGTGTTCTCCCCACAGCACCTCATGCTCACTGCCACATATCTCCAGGCCTTTCATATCTCTTATCCGAGTGTCCCTCACCTTTCATGTCACCCCCTCCTCCATGTCCCCTGTATCCCCTGTCCTTTGCATCTGGCTTCACATACCCCACATCCTTTCTGTCCCATCTCCATGTCTCCACATCTCCCACTTTCCCCATCCTTTGTTACCCGTGTCCCCAGCGTGTCCTTTGTGTCCCACACATCCAGTCCCTGTGCTGTGTACCAGATGTCCCCTGTCCTTTGTGTCCTCATGTGTCCCCCATTCTCCCTGTTCCTCTGAGTCCTGCACATTCTCCACGCTGTTCCACATGACCTGTGTCCCCCATGCTCTGTCCTCATCACCTCCGCATGTCTCATGCCTCTCCCATTCTGTCCTCATGTCCCCCATTCTCCCTGTCCCTCTATCTTGGGCCTTGAACATCCTCACCCCATTCCCCAATTTTGTATCCCCCAGGTACCCAGCCATGTCCCCACGTCCCCTCATCCTCTGCACCCCTCTGTCCCTATCCCCCCATATCCCCTGCCCTCCCTACGTCCCTCATCTTCTGTGTTCCCCACTTCCCCCCTTTGTGTCCTATGCCCCCCACCCTCC
>VZRI01004973.1:14603-52901 GCA_013397515.1 Upupa epops
TGTCTACACTGGCACTGAAGAACTTCTTCCTCAGATCTGGCTTGAACCTCAAACCACTTCCCCTTCTGTTGCCGGATCCCCTTGGAAAGAGTCCCTCTGCAGTCTTCCTGGAGGTTCCCTTCAGGGACTGGAAGGCAGCTCTCAGGTCCCACAGGAGTTTTCTCTTCAGCCTAGGCTGAACAACCCCAGCATCCTCAGCCTGTCCCCCGGCAGAGGTGGAAGGATGAACAGGGCCAGGCTCTTTGTCTGGTCACAGACTGGAACCCAGGAGGTTCCCTCTAAACACAAGGAGAAACTTTTTCAGGGAGGGTGACAGATCCCTGGCCCAGGCTACCCAGGGAGGTGGTGGAGTCTCCTGCTGTAGAGACATCCTAAACCTGCCTGGACTGTTCTTGTGGGATCTGCTCTAGAGGATCCTGTTCTGGCAGGGGGATTGGACTGGATCATCTCCAAAGGACCTTTCCAACCACACCAGTCTGGGACTCAGTGGGGGCAGAACTCTTTGCTGTAAGGCCAAGCTGTTAAGAGTTGGAGAAGGGCAGCTCCAGGGCAACCTCAGTACAGCCGTTCAGGTCTTAATAAGGGGCCGATAAGAACAATGGGGACAGATGTTGCAGCAAGGGATGCTGTGTCAAGACCAGTGGTGATGATAGGTAGATGCAGACTGGAGAAGAGGAGGAAACTGATTCTGAGGGTGGTGAGAGCCTCTTTCAGGTTGCCCAGAAAAGTGGGAGAGACCCCATCCCTGGCACCATCCCAGGTCAGGTTGGATCTTGGGGCTGTGATCAGCTTGCTCTAGGTGGGGATGTCCTTGCTCACTGCAAAGGGTTGGACTGGTGGAGCTTTGCAGGTCCCTGCAGCCCCCTGTCTGATATCTTACCCAGCCCTGAGTCCAGCCTGGTCCGCCCCCTCAGCATCATGACGTCATCACATAATATGCTGACGTTAGACACCCTGACTCCTCCCCGCGCGCAGCCGTTGCTATGGCTTCGCGCGCCGCCGCTTCCTGTATTGATTCGAAGAGGGGGCGGGGCGCTCCCGTGGTTCCGCGCGCGAAGGTGGTGCCTGCGCGGGGGCGGGGCGGTGAAGGCAGGCGCCATATTGGGGAGCGCTGTGTCCGGTGAAGTGACAGGAGGAGGCGGAGCAGAGCGGGGCCGGTCCGGGCGGGCAGGTAGGTGAAGTAGGGTGAACGAGCGACGAGCTATGGGCCGGTGTCACCGCGGGGCGGGCAGCAGCTGGATTCTGTCCCCGGGGCTGCCGGCCTTTAGTTTTCCGTCAGGGTCGGACTGGCGGAGGGGCTGGGCGGGGCGGGCCCGGCCCGGCGGCAGGGGCCTTCTCCCCGCCTCCCTCCCTCCCTCCTCCTTCTCATCCTTCTACCGTGGGTTACGTTGGGAGAGACAGGCCCCAGCAGGGGCTCCACGGTGTGCGGGAAGGTGGCCTCGGGGCCGTCTTGTCCGGAGCTGAAGGCGGAGGCTAGGCCGGGCCGGCTGTGCGTTCCTGGGTCTCCCTGCGCGGCTTTTCCCGGGTTCGTCAGTCTGGACGGGAGTAGGCCCGGTCGGTGCTAGACACTGTTAGGATCCCTCAGAGCCGTTCGGACACAGCATGGTCTGTTCCTGTAGCATCTGTTCGGGGGGATCCTGCTCCGGCAGGGGTTGGACTGAATGATGTCCCCAGGTCCCATCCAGCCCTCACGTTATGGTTCTGTGAGTAGGGTTGTGGCGTTGCAGCTGGTCTTGGGATCTTTGGACCTGGTGCTAGCCGGTACCGGATAAATCTGTTAACGGCTGCCGTGTGCCTGGACCCCGCGGGATTGTCCTGCCCTGTGCTGCCTTATCACAGCCTATCTATTGGCTCGGTGCACCTGGACCCGCTTCGGGAGCATTCAGAGGAAGCCACATGCCGCTTCTGCTGCGGCTTCAGTAGCGCTTGGTTTGGCGATCAGATAAAGTGAGCAGTGGCTGCGATTTCTGTGTCCCTGGAGTTAAGGAGAACTGCAAAGCATCAGCAGGAACTTCTCTCGGATGTCACTTGTCATGAGTTGGTGAAGTGCCGTTGTCCATAGGATGGCTTTTTGGAGGCTGAGAGGGCTAAATATCATTCTGCCTTTTGTTAGGATGTTTTTGATGTGGTGATGTTTTGCAAATGGTTGCAGGACCCACGTTCAGCAGGTTCCTAGCTTGAGGGCTTAATAGTCTGCCTGGAGTATCATCCGTGTGTGGTGAAAGGGCAGTGTTTCTGCCGGGGGAGTCCCTGAAGGACAGTGAGTTCAGGCTGATCCTGTAGGAGTCATAAGTCAAAGTGGTCATAGGTTTTATTGTGTAGATGACTTCACCCCCCACCCCCCCTTATAGCTGTTTTAAAGAGATGGTGGTCATTATTTTTCAAAGTGATTTTTCTTATACCATTAAAGCCACTGAACTTGGTAATTTGTGCTGCAGAGCAATTTTCCAAGGCTGTTGTGTAAAGTTGCTGCATTTTCCTGAATCTGATTTTTGTGGGCTGACTAGGGGTACTGTTGCACCTTCAGTAGTTTCAGTGTCCCTGTGAAGCAGAATTTTGTGTTGCCCTGCCTTTTAAGGAAAGTCCAGTGGACAAAGCTGCTAGTGAGTTTTGAATCCTGGTTTATTAGGGCTTCTGATAAACCAACCCTTTTGTCTTGAGCTGATGCTCTTAGCTGTTTGTACTACATTTTGAGGTGTTTTGGTTTGTTGGTGTGTTGTGGTTTGTTTTGGGGGTTTTTTTTAGGGGAAACTGTCTTTAAAGTTGGTAGCATAATGAGAAGCTGCTGTACTCAGGCAGAGCATATAAACCACTAAACCCTCCCAAACAGAGCCCTAAAGGTTCAGTGAAATGTTATGAAATGCATGTGGTAGCCTTTTTCTTAGGCTTCCCTCCTCAATCCTCTTTGAGTCTAGAATGCCTGACACTCAGAAAACCCTTCTTATAAAGACTCCACATCCTTAAGGTCCAAATCTTTCATCCAGCCTCATGTCCTTCTTGTTAAACACTGTAGTGCGCAGGGAAGTAAATAAGAAAATATCTTGTAGGTAATAACCCTGGCGAGTGCTATTATGTGCTGCTTGATGAGCAGCTGAAAACAGGGGCCTTGTTTCTCCTGCCTGTCCCATGACTTCTCCAGGCCATGTGTTTACATGGGGAAAACTGCCACCAGTGATGATGGGAACAAAAGTGTTGTTGCAGCAGCCTCTTCTTCCTTGGCCTCTGCTGGGGTTGGTGCCTGCCAGTAGCTCAGGGCTGCTGTCCAAGGGGCAGTTTGGTGGGAGGTAGGATGGAGAAAGCTGTGAGGTGAGTTGGGAAAGGTTGTGGCATCCTGGTATGTCAGTTCGATACAGGTTATAGCATGGAATGAATCGGAATCTTGAAGCAGAATGTGCTAAGGGTAATGGGTATCCTCTCCCAGCGGGAACGGAGCTGTCCTTGTTCCTTCCCCACACGTTATCCCCCAGCAAATGCAATTTTCTTTGGAGCAGTGTTCCGCGTGCTCTGCTTGAGCACAAAGGCACAGTAGGAACTTGTTTCGTCACATCTGCAGGAGCAGCAGAGCAAATGGGAGCAGCAGAACTTGTTCAGCACTTGGTGTCTCTCAAGGGTCGTCTGGCAGAGCTGAACCTGCTCTTTAATTTGGCCTTCAGAGCTGCGATGAGCCTTTGGAACAGCCGGAAGGGATATGTTCAAACCCTTGTTAATTATTTCATCTCTAAAACTGGAGAGTGTTGGGTGTGTCTTTCTGCTGCCTTTTATTTTGCTTTCATAACAGAGAAACCTCTGATGAGACTTCTGTTAATGAGATGAACAGATTGCCTTTTGACCCCCACATGGGAGGTGAGACAGGTGGCCCTGTGCTGCGCATGTCTGATGTGTTCCTGGCTTCCTGCACTGCTGGAGACTTTGTACTTTGTTTTGGATTCCCTGGGAGCAGGCGTGGCCCTCTTTATTTACAGAGCAGCGTGGTGAAAAGATGAAATAATCACTACCTGCAGGCAATAGAAAGGGTTTTCATGATGCTGATTTTATGAGAAATGTGCTGCTGAGTACATGATTGCCATGTCTGCTTAGATAAAACCTGTGCTAAACATGCTACTGTACACCACAGTGTGACCCAATGAAAACGTTACCTGTGAAGGTAAAAGCAGCAAGCGTATGATTCTAACGTACTGAAACCTGGAACAAACCTGGAAACAGCCTCAGGCTGCAGGCTGGCTGCTGCATGTGGGTACAGCAGTGCAGGAGGACTGCTTGCTCTGCCAAGCTGGTCTCTATTACAACCACAAGCTGTCCTGAGCTAAGCAGCTGAAAATGTTCTTGTCTTTTTGGTGCAGTGTGGCACCCCACCTGTCATCTTCTCTTTTTTTCTAGCTGTGATGAGATAGGGGTTCAGGGAGAATAATATGCTGAAAGCAATGGGAGTATCTGAAGAGCATCCAAAAAGAGGCAACGACAGCCATGATGGTTTTGGTAGTCTTCCTGGAGTCTGCTCTCAAATGAGGGTTTGTTCTGCATATGGAAATCCTGGTGGAAAACTTGGGCCCTTAATGGTGTCCTGAGAAAGTTTATTTGTAAATGGGGTGTTTACTTTTTTGTTAAGACTTTCCCCAAAGATGTGGGTCTTGCTGTTTTCTAGAGGTGTTAAAACCTTGAGTTTCTGCAACTGTGTGAAAGTCTGCCATGTTCAGAGTCCTTTGTTGTGAATACTTCAGCCCTGTCCTTATGAGGCTTCCTGCAGCACTCCGTGACTCCCATGCCCCAAGTTAGCACTGTTGCCCTGCAGTTCCTTGGTGAGAGTTCCTCTGTCAGCTTGGTAGGTGCCTTTCAAAAGGTAGACATGAAGCCTTACACTCACTTTGGAAGGCTGTAGCTGCTCCTTCAGCACTGCAGTGAGTTGCAGAAGGTCAAAGGTTAGTTCCCTCTGACCTAAGTTGCAGGCTGAGCCCGTGCCTATGAGGAACAGGGTGATGCTTGAGATGGAAGGAGGCACAGAGAGGTGCACATGCCCCTTGTCTCCTGCAGTTGGTGTGGATGTGCGGTATCTCCAGCTTCTGTACTACTGGGAGGCTGAATGCAGACAGGAGATGAAAACAATGTCTTTGCCATGGCTTTGAGCCTCTTGGACTTCCAAGTCAGCCTTAAATTCAGTTTGTACCTACTGCTGCTCAACCAAAAGCTGGTACTTTTTAGTAGAGACCTTCTAGAACTGAGGATGGAGAGTTTGTAAAGGCGTCTGTGAGCTCCCTGTGTAGGAGGTACTGGTCTGCAGGGTGCAAAAAGCAGAAGTGTGGATTTTTGCAGTGCCTTCAATGAAAAATAGTGCCCTATGTATTTATTAGTGTGTGGATGGTTATAGAATTACAGGGTCTTGCTCTATTGGTAGTGTATTGAATCTCTGCAGCCTTCAAGAGTGAGGCTTGAGGCTGAAGATCTTGTCAGTTACCATAAGCTTAGGTGACTGTCACAGCTGTTAGTGCAGTCTTTGTGCAGTACCCAGTTATGAACAGTCTCCTGTGGGGTGGTCAGGCAAGAGCTGGTGTTGCTGTGAAGGAGGTGCAGGGTTCTTCAGTGGGCACAGATAGAGGGACCACCATGTTTTTACCTCAAACCCTGAGCCAACATTAAATACAGTGTTGAAGGACAGGTAACATTACTGGGTTTGGGAAGGCTCTTGCTAACTAAATTTTGGGACTGTTTGTAGCTTACTTACTAATAAGCTTTTTTACTGTTAATTACTAATAAACCTCAAACTATCCTTTTCAGGCTTCAGATGCTTCCAAATAAAACCTCAACATAGCATTAATTGTATTACAGTTACCAAGGCCTCCTACCTGCTTCCACCCTGTCTACGTTTGGAAATTCTACTTTTGTGTGGAAAAGTTCTCCTGTCTTTGGTATTCTTGGAGTATCTCACGTTGATCAACACCTCTCATATTTAACACTTATCCACCCAATCGCATCCCACTTCTAAGACAGGCACGAATTATTTCTGGAACAAAAAAGGGTTGGAGATTGTCCTGCTGCTGCTGTGTTCAGATGCCTTTTCACATAATAACAGAATGAATTGGGTTGGAAGGGACTTCAGAGATTGTCCAGTTTCACCCTCCTGCCATGGGCAGCAGCACCTCTCACCAGACCTGGGTGCCCAGCACCCCATCCAACCTGACCTTGAATTGACAGAGCCAGCACAGCCTGTGTTTGTGGCCCCAACTTCAGTGTTTGCTGAAAAATTCAAATATGTGGGTGCTGCCTCTCAAATGATAATTTCCCAAAGCAACTGCATCTGTTTCCCTGCCAGTGTTGCCTTGTTATGAACAACTCCCTAGCAAGAGAAGATATTGGAGATTTTGGATACATGAAGGTTGGGTCAATAAAAATACTACACTGCTCTTGTTCAGCACCCTAACTTTGTTCTGGAAGTGACATGAACTGTGCTAACATCCAGCCAAGTCATAAATGGGATGTAAAGGGCCTGAAGAAAATCAACTCAGTCAAATACAGGTTCTTCCCCAGGAATGGAGCAAAACCTCCACACAAGCCCAGTGAGTGTCCTGGGGCTCTTGAGTGAGATCTTTTATTTCTTCAACTAAAAGAGAACTTGCACTCCGTGGGCAGTGTTTTCCATGCCCTTCAGGTGAAAAGGAAAACCCAGAGACAAATTTGGAGTTAGCAAGAGCCTACCCAAGCCCAGAGGTGTCACCACCTCTGTGGGCCTGCAGTTAATGTCTTGGGTTTAGGTGTAGAAACCCGTCACTCAGATGCAGAATATTTGTCACTGTGTTCTGCATGTTTGGTGTCACCCAGTGTACACTGTATTTCTGATTAGAAGTTGTAGTTGAAATTTATGTAGATACTACCTCAAAAACTCTAAAAGCAAATGTATTTCATATCCAGAATTAAAAACAGCTTCTTGCTATGTCATTGGTTCTGGATCCCACCAGCACTGTGAGAAGACACTTTGGGATGATGCTTCAGACGTGTGGTGTTTCCCAGCTGATCCCACTCCTTGTGTGGGTTCTGCCAGCCATTCTGTTAGTCATGGTGTGAAACCAAAGGGAGGAAAATAGGGGAGGGAGAAACATTTTAGAGGTCCTGTTAACCTCCAAGGTAGATGTAGTAGGTTGTGGGTAGGTGGGGATAATGGTAACTAAGCTATAAAATGAGGGAGAGTATTTGGTAGGGGATGCCCTTGGTTTTTAATTTAATCTCCTTTGTTAATGACATCACAGACTTTTTTTCCTTCACAACAAAGCCATCTCTGACTCTTCCTTTGGTGGAAGCTGATTACTGTTAATTTGCTAGCTTTCTTCAGTTTTGCCTCTAAAAGACCAGATGGGAGAAATGTATAAAATGAAAAAAGGAGAAAGCCTGGGGGAGGAGGTGGCAGAGGTAAGCAGGTGCACTCAAAAGCAGCTTGGCATCCTCTGTTTCAGAGATGCTCCTGTAAAAGTGTTGGCATCCTTAATGGTGAGGAAGAAATGACCTCTATGTTTCAGCAGTTTGTAAGGAGTCCAAGTTTCAGCACTAACAAATGGCTCAGCTGAAAGGGAGGCAGTGCTGATGGGTGACTGTAGTCCAGGCTCAGCAAGTGCTATCTTGATTTAGAGCTAATTTAATGTGATCCTTAATCACATCTTGTTGGGTTGCAGCATGTGCTGCTCTACCTCTCTTCTGCTGATGTCTTGCCTAATTTTAAACCCTGGGTAGCTCTTCTGTTCCTGGAGAGAAGCTTCTTCACAGCAAACCTTAGCTGCTGGCAAAGGAAGCTGAAGGTGGCTCATGACAGGCCTGGAACATAGTGGCCCTGCACAGGCTTCTCTCAGCACAGTCCTTTGTCTGCAGTTGCCTCGTAGATTTTGCCACGAGTTTGTATCTCAAGGCAGCTCCATTTTGTAGTCAGGACTCTAGCCACAAGCTGTAAATGTTTATAGAAAGTAGCCAGGGAAAATCCCTTTACAGAACACATATCTTCCAGATACCTGCATGTGGTGTGGCTGTTAGCTTCCACCCTCCTTGGGTTCAAAGACCAGTTTGTTTTCTCTCTTCTGGCACTTTGTGTCAGCAGGAGCTGTGGACAAAGCATGGAGTGGGGGCAAAGTTGGGGAGGGTGAGCACTGATGATGCTGAGACTGGGTTCTTGCAAAAGCATGAGCCATGTCATTATCTTGATGCATGTTGTAATTTAGCCAGCCAGGTCCAGGTTACAGAGCAGCCCTGTCCTAAAACACACTCCTGAAAGGCAGTTAACGTGTACAGGCTGTCTAGTCACAAGGGAGCTTTGTCCTAGACATGGAATAGTAATCCAGGGGCTGCCTAGTGCTTAGCTGCCTGTGTCAGAATCTTAGGATCGTTTAGGCTGGAAAAGACCTTCAGTCCACCCCTGAACCCAGCTGTCCCATTCCACCACTAAACCCTGCCCTCGAGCTCTAGATCTCCATGGCTGTGAAACACAGCCAGGGTTGGTGATTGAACCCCCTCCCTGGGCAGCCTGTGCCAAGGCCTGAGGGCCTTTTACAGGGAGAAGTTTCTCCTCAGGGCCAAATTCAACTTCCCTTGGTGCAGCCTGAGGCCGTTTCCTCTTGTCCAGTCACCTCTTCCTTGGGAGACGAGACTGATCCTCACCTCTCTACACCCTCCTTTCAGGTACTTGCAGACAGCAATAGTCTCCCTTCTCCTCTTCAGCCTAACCAGCCTCAGCTCCCACTTGTTCTGCAGACCCTTTACCAACCTTGTTGCCTTTCTCCAGACTCTTTGTAGCACCTCAGTGTCTTTTGTATTGAGTTGCCTAAAACTGAACCCAGTAGTTGAGATGAGGTCTTGCCTCACTAGTGCCCAGCACAAAGGAACAACACTTCCTTACTCCATCTGACCACACTATTTCTGATACAACAGATGCCTGTGGCCTTCTTGGCCACCTGAGTTCTTTCAGTATGTGGGACAAGGAGTCTGCGATAGCAGAAGTATCCCAGCAGGGTGGGCAGTGTTGTCTTTGTGCCTCTGAGTGGAACAGCTGTAGGTGTGTGGGTTTTCCCAGGCTGGCTGAGGTGTTGCATTTGGTGTGAACAGGCTGAGTCTGGCAGTCTCCTCTAGCAGTGCTCAATGCTGTCCCAGGTCCAGCCTCAGATGCTGGTGCCTGTTCATGTGAATCAGTACTAAGGGCAATAGCAGAGAAGCCTACTTTGGTTAGCAGCCCCTGCAAGTTTGGTACTGATGTTCTGGGTGGGAAAAGTGGCCTCAGATTTAAGGATTCTGAAGAGGCTGCTTCTGGGTGTCATATTTTGGTGATTTTCTTCCTTCTTTTATGGCTGCAGATATTACTGACTGGACTTCATGAACACAAACTCTAGAGCCTGCTGAACTCCCCAGCCCATTTGCTTTCCAACATGGACCAGGATTATGAGAGACGTCTCCTACGCCAAATTAACATACAGAATGAAAACACAATGCCTTGTGTAAGTACACGTTAGACTGCCTTAGTCTGACTGCTGTTGTTTCTTTTACCTGTGACTGGGGCCTCTCTGAAGCAAACCTAGTCTTTTGTTGGGCTGGGAGCTCTTGAGCTGTTGTAGGAATAACCAGATCATGTTAGCAAAGCTTTAGAATATATAAAGTCAGTTAAATATAAACTCAGTTTAGGTTGCAGAAGGAGTTGAGGCACTTTTATGTAGCTCAATAAAGGTTTTTTACGAAATCATTTCAGTAAGTACGTGTGGAATGTAAAATGTTTGGAGCCAACAAACCGATCGTGTAGAGCTTGACAAGACAGAACAAGTCCATTGGAGGCCATCAAGATGATTTGGGATCTGGAGGAGGGTGATTCTCCAACTTGTGTTGCTCAAGTTAGAGAAGATGAGACTTAAGAGTAATCAAATTGTTGCTTTCAGCTATCTGGTGGGCGGCTATGAGGAAAAGAGAGTCAGGGGTACATGGGGCAAGGATTAGAGGCAATGGAGATACAAGCTGCAACAGGGAAGAAATGGGAGGACATCTAATACCTGCAACAGGGAGCTTGTGAGGCCATGGTTCTTGATGATGCTGAAAATTCAGCTAGATGGGTCTGTTACTTTCCATGTAACTCTGAAATTAGACCTGTTCTGAGCTGGGGTCTTTTCCAGCATAAATTACTCTGTGAAAAAGAATGTGACTACTGCAGTTAAGGAATCTGCTGCTCACCCTGCCTGCAGTCTACCCCACTCCAGCCTTCCACATATTTGCCTTGACAGCAACAGCTTGAGAATGAGTAGTGAGAAAGAGGCTGGTTGCTGCTTTTGACAGAGGTTCCCATGACAATTGGACTCTGATGTGCTCACTAGCTCTGTTAAGAGCATAAGCTAGTGCTTGGCTCTTCTATTTACGCATGCTTAGCTGTGACAAGTCCTCACTAAAGTTTTTCAGCCCCTGCTGTTATCAATATTTGCTTTTGTTGGTTTTACTCTTGAATTCAGGTAGGAGAGATGAGAAGAACCCTTACGCCTTCCAATTCTCCGATGTCTTCTCCTAGTAAGCATGGTGACAGATTCATCCCTTCAAGAGCTGGGGCCAACTGGAGCATCAACTTCCACCGAATAAATGTAAGTTTTGTTCCCCTTTTTTACAACTCAGTCTTGGAGCTAAGGAAACAGCATTTTGGTTTGGCTGGCATATTTGCTCTGATGGTTCTGTGCTGCTCCAGAAAAATTGCTTTGAATGTAGGTCTTAAGCAGGCTACTTCTGAAGTCCAGGAGACTTGTTAATTTGTTTTACCATATTGATCAGGCAGTTTCTGTGTGGTGACAGCACATTTCTCCCTTTCAGGAAAATGAAAAATCACCAAGTCAAAACAGAAAAGCAAAGGATGCAACGTCAGACAATGGCAAAGGTGAGATCGACTTTCTGCTACTTGTGCTGTGCCTGTAGCTTTTGTTTCAAACGGTTGAGAAGTTTGGAAATCCAGGGAGTGCTGGCACTCCTGTGCTTCTGTAAAAACCTACCTGATGGTGTTGGAAATGCCCATAAGAATGAACACCCTGGTCCCTCTGGGATGTGAGCATCCGGGAATTAAGACATTCTGTGTTTCCCTTGATTTATTGTGTCATGAAAGCACTTTCCTGATGGAGTGAAAGGAAGTGAAGCTTGGTGCTACTCTTGATTCCAAACGGGAGCCCTGCGCTCATTAAGAGGCAACCTCTGAAGACTGAGGCTGATGTGATGCTGCCACTCTCTAAAGAGCTCTTTGCTGGTTCTGAATTCTCTGCCTAAGTGATCATTTGGCTTCACAGATGGCCTGGCTTACTCTGCCCTGCTGAAGAATGAGCTCTTGGGAGCAGGAATTGAGAAGGTGCAAGACCCACAGACAGAAGACAGGAGGCTGCAGCCATCCACCCCAGAGAAGAAATCTCTTTTCACTGTAAGTTGGTTGCTTTGCATTCAGACCAGTGGAGGCTCACGAGTGTCCGAGAAGCAAAGCACACTGTTCTGCCAGGCTGCTGCTGTAAGCGAGTTACTGCTGTGGTTTGGCTCAGATAAACTGATGATAAAATTTGGTGGCCTGTGAAGAGAACACATGTACCTGCAGAAAGCACCACTTCAGTACTGGTGGGGAAGCTAAGCTGGAACCAGCCTTTGTATGGGCACTGTGCTTAAATGACCAAATCGAGTTTCCAGATTTGAGTGGCAGTGAGGGTTTTTGTGGTTCCAGAGCACCTGGTAAAGGGAGGAACTGAGAAGTCTGGAAAATTGAACTGTGGGTGTTGGATTTAGCTTGGCATCAGGTATCAGAGTGTGTTGTGTGTGAACCCTGGGTGCAGGGCTTGACTCTGGGTGTGTTTTCTTTAACCAGTACTCGCTCAGCACAAAACGCTCTAGTCCAGATGATGGCAACGAGGTGTCACCATATTCCCTGTCTCCAGTCAGCAACAAAAGGTAATACTGGTTCTCTACAGACTGCAAGAAGAGTTGAGACAGGATACCATGAGGTTCTCCAGGGCTCTTTTCTAAGGCACCCAACGTAGTTAATGTGAACAGGTTTTGGAAACCTGGGGTGATAAGTAGGGACAGTTTTGAAACACATCTGCAGATGCTCACCCTGCCTAGATACTTGAAATGTCTAGGCCAGCTTTCAGCTGTTAGTTTACCTTTTGCTTCATGGCTGCTTTATAGAAGTCGACTCCAATTCCTTCCAGTCCTTTCCTGCTGGAAAGAATTTTGAGCCCTTTGTGAGTTTCTGTAGGAATGCAGGTATTTTCAGATGCTTTTAAGTAGTTGCTACATCTGTGTCTGCTGGCAGCTGCGATGTGCAAGATCCTGAAAGTGTTTTCATCTGGTTTTGTAAACAGCCAGAAGCTGCTGAGATCACCTCGAAAACCAACTCGGAAAATCTCAAAGATTCCTTTCAAAGTGCTGGATGCCCCAGAGCTGCAGGATGACTTCTACCTGAACCTGGTAGACTGGTCCTCTCTAAATGTCCTCAGTGTTGGCCTTGGGACTTGTGTTTACCTTTGGAGTGCTTGCACTAGCCAGGTAAATGGCTGTCAGTGTCTGGAGAGGGAAACACCTGTTGCTGAAGGTCTTTTCCTGCCACAGCATCTTTCAGACCTCTGGAACATGTTGTGTGAGGGATTCAGCACTGGTCCTGAAGGAAAGGCTGGTTTATGAGACAGCTGCTGGCGTAGTGAGACAGTATCAAGTGATTCTTACTCAATTTGTCCTACTTTCCAGGTAACCCGACTGTGTGACCTCTCTGTGGAAGGAGATTCTGTAACATCGGTGGGCTGGTCAGAACGGGTCAGTGTTAACTGTCAGCAGCATTTGCAGTTGGGACACTGTTGCATCTGTATTCTTGGGTTATTTGCTTGTATTTCCCAGACTCCCTGTGTGCATCACAGATCAAATATGCTTTCCTGTCTGCACTAATTTCTCTGCTAAATGAGAGGGGATAGAGGGCAGCCTCTTGTATCTTGAGGTTCTCAAGGCATTTGCTAAGAGGTGTGGAAGGAAGAGCCAGCTTGCTTCTCCAGCTCCTGACAATAAAATATTATGCTGAGTGTACTCCATCCAGGTTGCTTGGCTCAGCAGGGAGAAGATGGAAGAACTCTGGCTGTTTTCCATCTTGTGTGATTTATCTTGAGTCTTTTCCTCAGCTTCTAGCTTTTGTTTTGTGTCTGTCTTTACTTCCTGGCTTTACTGAGTGTGGTTTTCTCTGTGTCTAGGGAAACTTGGTAGCAGTCGGCACTCACAAGGGCTTTGTACAAATCTGGGATGCAGCTGCAGGAAAAAAGCTCTCTATGCTTGAGGGGCACACGGCCAGAGTTGGTAAGGAGGTGGGAGGCAGTGGTTTCATGTGTTTCACTTCTTCATAAATTTTTCCCTTGTAAGCAAGGAAGTAGCAGGACCTCAGAAAGTACTGGCATTGATGTTTAACTCCTGTGTTTTGAGCAGTCTTCGGAATATCATTACCTATTTGTTGTGGTGTTTGGCTCTGGGTGTGGTGCTGTTTGAGTGCTGCCATTGGTGTTTCTTCCATCTCTGAGACATTTTAGGTTTTTTCACTGCTGCTGACTTGTGGTTCCAGCCCTGCAGAGAGGTTTCCAGTTCCTTTTCTGCAGAGACTATTTTTATTTCATTTTTTTTTCTCTGAAGCATTGGGAATCTGAGGAGTGGAGTCAGGTTTGAGGAGTCAAGACACCTCATGAGTTCTATTTCTGTGTTTTACCACACAGAATGTGTGAAGTGGGATCAGTGATTGCTGAGTTTGTGCAGGTTGGTCTCTTCAGACAGTGGATAAAAGGGAGGACTTAAGCATTGATTTATTAATTTTTGTTAATTTTGGGTGTTAAACCTGGGCAGCTGTGGTGGCTCTGTTCTGCCTACACCCACTCACTCCCACAGGCCTCCCATGACATGAATCTTGCTCTCTTTGCCTGGTTACAGGTGCCTTGGCGTGGAATGCAGACCAGCTGTCTTCTGGCAGTCGAGACAGGATGATCCTTCAGCGGGACATTCGCACCCCACCCCTGCAGTCAGAGCGGCGGCTCCAGGGCCACCGGCAGGAGGTCTGTGGGCTCAAATGGTCTACTGACCACCAACTCCTGGCCTCTGGAGGAAATGATAACAAGGTACTTTGGAGGAGTCTTGTGAGGGTCAATGTCTAGATATTCAAGAATTGTCAGAGCCCAAGGATATTTGGCCTCTTTAGAGGGAGCTTTTGTATTCAGTTGTTGGACTGTGTCCACACATAAATCATACAAAGCTTCTACTCTGTCTCCAATAAAATTAAAAAGGAAAATTTTATTTTGCTTCTGTGTTCAGCTAATTAAATCTGTAGCTTGACTCGGGCTTGAGTTCAACGAAGTTACTGCCAAACTGGACTTCCTGACTTTGTTTAGGGAGTACAGGGTTGAGTGTGTTGGTGTAATGTTTATGGATGCGGAAGGAAGCTGAGTTTAGAGCTATCTGAGCTCTAGTACCTGTAAGACAGGCGTGTAGTTTGCCCAGCACGATATGGAAGAAACATCTGTTCTGGAGAAGTGGCATTCAGAGCCCTCTATGAGTGGGTTGCTGGGTAGTGAATTTGCCCAGGGTCGGTGTGACGGCTCATTTGTCCCAAGTTCCTCCTGCTCCAAATAACTCCAAATTCCTGAGTATGTGGTGCCATAAAGACAAGAGAAGGGGTTGAGTTCATAGTCAGTGATGCTGTGCCCTTGGCCATCAGCTTCTGTATGCTTAGGCAAAGCTCTGGGAAATCGTCTTGTTTCAGCTGCCCATGGCAGTCCAAGTACAGCATCATGGATGTGGGTGTTGCAGATGCATGACTGCAGCGTAAGTTTGATTCTGTCTTTGCTTTCTGCCAGCTTCTTGTCTGGAACCATTCCAGCCTGAGTCCTGTCCAGCAGTACACGGAGCATCTTGCAGCAGTCAAAGCTATTGCCTGGTCTCCACACCAGCATGGACTCCTTGCCTCCGGTGGGGGCACCGCAGACCGCTGCATACGCTTCTGGAACACGCTCACTGGGCAGCCTCTACAGTGCATTGACACCGGTTCGCAAGTGTGCAATCTGGCCTGGTCCAAACACGCCAATGAGCTTGTGAGTCCCTCCCCTTCTGCTCATGCTGCTGCCCTGCCTTGTGTGGGGGAAACTCTGTGCACATTTCCCTCTCCTCTTTCAGGTGAGCACTCACGGATACTCACAGAACCAGATCCTCGTCTGGAAATATCCCTCATTAACTCAAGTAGCCAAACTAACAGGGCATTCGTATCGAGTCTTGTATCTGGTAAGTGACAGCCATGTCTTGGGAACCTCCTGCAGCCTCTTACCTGGCTGCACTAATGCAGAGATATATACCCTGACACTGCAGTGCTGTCAGGTGCCCGTAGTGTGGGTGGAGACACAAACACTGCCCTGCAAGCAATGAAAAAGGCTCTGTGTCTGTTTTTCTTGCCTGCGAGGAACACTTTGATTTGCTGCTATGGAAATGTGAGGCTTTATTAATGAACAGCAAAGCCTGCCAAAAACTCCTCTGAGGAAGCACAAGCAGACTTGTACAATGTGTCACTGGCGGCTGCCAGCAGGGGAAGAATTTGATGCTTTCAGGCCTCCTAAGTCATCATTAAAATGCCTGGTGCAGTTAATCCACGTGGATCTGTACCTGCTCTGTTCGGTGTGTTGGGCTCTCAACCGTTCCCAATGGAGATGATAAATACCAGTACCCTTCTGTGAGGTAGATGCCAGTGTAAGTGTTGAGCAGAGCTGGTAAATGCCAGTCGTATTGCACTTCCTACCTGAACACAGTTACAATCCAGGAAGGAATAGTCTCAGTTACAAAAGGCTTGGACTTCTTAACACACAAATCCTGTTTGTGATTGCTCCTCCGTAGCTGCATCAGTGAGATGCAAGAGCTTGAGTTGGCACCTTTTGGGGCTGAGTAACGCAGAAAGGTATGAAAGCAGAGGTAGGTGGTTGGTTTCTCACCACCAGCCAAGTAGGAAGGAGCCAGCAAGCTCTCATGCATTCCAGTGAGGAATTTAATTTTTTTCAACCTCAAAAATGTAACAGATGCTAAAGGGTGTTCTCTCTTGGCCTTAGGCGATGTCTCCTGACGGGGAGGCCATAGTTACAGGAGCTGGAGATGAAACCTTGCGCTTCTGGAACGTCTTCAGCAAGACTCGCTCAACAAAGGTAAGGATAGAGTGGTGTGCCTGCAGCCGTGTCCTGCAGGAGGTTCAGCCTTTAGGGGGAATTCAGGCCAGGGTTGTTGTGTTCTGCTGCTTTTCTTCTGCTCTCTTCACATCTTGCAGATGTAGGGCTGGATGCAGTGCAGGGTCAAACTTGGAGACATAGATTTGCAGTTACCAGGTGAAATAAGATGTTGCCCCTGGGTTCCCATGGTGGTGGTACAGAACACCTTGCTGGCTTTTCTGGGGGCTGCCTGTGCCCACTGCCTTCCCTGCTCACAGGTGGGAATCCTCCAGCTCCTTAGAAAACTGGTAGCTTTGATGGAAGCAGGGTTGTTGATGCTGCCACCAGCAGCTCACCATCACTGCCAGTGGGTTGTAGCAGATGGTTAGAGTTGTTCTGGGTGTCTGGCAGGGCAGAAGACTAGAGATCTGGAGGAAGGAGATGCAGGGTGCTGCTGTTGCTCACTGCTGGGTGTTCCCTGGTTTTTGAGCCTCTGCTAGGCTCCTTGTTAGATCTTTGGAAGAAATCCATGGGATTGAATTTGGAATGGGGAGGAATGGGGAGCTCAGACATGCCCTGAGTTAAAGATCCCTCCCCAGATTAGCTATTTATTTTTTTTTAATTTAAAAGAAAAAGCAGCCCTCAAAAGCAAATGGAGCAGTGCTGAGGCACTGTTGTGAGTACTTAGCACCTGCGTTGTGTTCTCTCACCAGGAGTCTGTATCAGTTCTCAACCTCTTCACTAGGATACGATAAATCCCATAGACTGTGACCCAGGAGACTGCTGCCACATGCCGTGCCAGGATCAAACCACTACCTTGGTGTGCATGGAATTCCCAGCGACCAGCCAGGAGGGGAGGGAGTGCCAGTGGGACTGGAGCACAGCCCCGTCTGAGGCTAATTAAATATGTGCTTGTGAACCATCCTGGGCAGTACTTGGGATGGGCTTGGGGTGGGAACTGCCAAAGGTTTACGGATTCATCCTTCATCAAGGGAAAACGGGTACAAGAGAAATGTTAAACCAGCATCCTTCAACCCTCACGTTGTACTGGAGAAAACCTGTGTGACACGGACCACTGAGACTGGACCAAGACACTCTCAGCTGCTGTGTCATCCCCTCTTGGGAGCGATGGGAGTACTCTTGCCTTGGAGTGGGTCTAAGGTGCTGCTCTGGGTCCCCCTGGCCTCTATGGACATCTTGGGAGGTAGGAGCCAGCCAGACTTGTTCATACAACTGTTGTAAGGGGTTGAGACTCCACTGGGCATTCACCTCTCTAATGGCCAAAGGGCTTTGTGTGTAGCCTCTGTCCCCGTGATGTGAAGAGCCTGGAGAACTGCTTTGTATTTCCAAGTAGGTACTGTGGTACCTGATACAGTCATTCCTGTAGGGCAGCTACATTTTGGGCTGGACAGCTGCCTTCAAACGTTTTGGGGCTCTAAAGGATACTTGAAGAGGCTCCACTTCGGAGGGAACGCTTTCAGAAAGTTCCCAAATTGCTGTTGCATGTGCTGGGCTGTTCTTGTAGTTAACAGAGAGAAAAAACAATGGCTTTAAAAAGGACATCCACCCCAACAACAAAACAGCCCGGAACCACTGAGACTTTGGCGTTTCCCACCGCTGCCTGCAGGGCTGGTGGCTCTGGAGTCTTCCTGAGGACAAAAAAGCAGTCGGGATGTGTTTGGAGAAACAAAAACAACCAGCGAGGGTCTGATCTGTGGCGAGCGTGTGGCCCCTTCTGGCTGGAAGAGGGGAAACGCTGCGTCTGGATGAGGAGGGTGAGGAGCCTTGATCCTAGAGCAAGGAAAAGTGTCTTTTGCGTTTTTTGTCCCCAAGGCAGGAACCTGCTGGTGGTGGCTTTGTTGTGGTCGGGTGGGTCGGTTGGTGGTTTTTTATTTTTGACATGGTCTGGGAGGAGAGTGGCCGCCCGGGGGCGGGTGGGGGGCAGCCCCACGGGCTGTGACGCAAAGCACTTGTGTGTGTTCGTGTTGCTTCTAATTTAAAGAGGAGCTGTCCCGCGGGCAGCAGCCTGTTCCTGTCTCAGTACCTGTGCCAATGGCCTCTCCGCCCTGCTCCCAGCTCCCTCCAGTGCTGTGGGATGCAGATTCTACCATTCCCTGTCCTCGTGTGCGTTTTCCTGGCTGTATATAGAGACCCTGACCTGTTGTCTGTAGGCTGCTTAGGCAATACTCGTCTTGTCTTTGGAGGTTTTTCCCTTCTTTTCTTGACACCAAACCATAGGGGTGCTGTCAGGAGTAGAATTGACTCTCCCCAGTGCCACCAGTGCCCTTCGGGTGAGCTGCTGAGGTGTAGGAAGGCTGGGGGGGGGCTGTTTTTGTTTATCACAGCCTTGATCACCAGTGCCTGGATCTCAGGCTCTTGGTGCTGACTTTGCTTGTCGCAGGGGCACTGGAGGCACCATGAGGAACTCCTGTGCTAGGAGCTGCCACTTCTCTGCGGCCTTGCAGCACTGAGTCACTGAAGCCCAAACTGGCAGCCACATTGTTGTCTGAGAGCCTCACTTGCCTCCAAAATGTCATTTCAGTGGCATTTCAGAAATGTTTCAACACAACCACTTCACTGTCAATCTTGCTGCAGGAGCCCCGGGGCTTGGTATAACTTCACCTCATGGTGCCCAGCCCCTCTCTGCTGCCTGAGATGTTCACTGGCACTTTTACACCACCTTATGTGGAAGGACCTCACAGAGCTGCTAAAATGGAATTGGATCATGAAGCTGGCACTTGAGTTCAAAGTGAAGGGCCACCTGCAGCACAGCGTGCTCTGTCACGGCTGTCTGTCCTGTGCAATTCAGCTTGAGGGGCAGCAGAGCCAGGGACAGGAGCGAGGTGGTTGGTAGCTGCTGCCACTGGGTATTTTTGTCTGTTGTGGACTGTCTCGTACCCCAGTGTGGGGATGCCCAGGAGACACTGTGCTCTCTGCCAGGAAGAAATATGAGTGTGGAGGGTGCACATACATGATGTCTGCTGCAAGGTGGTGACACGGGTTTGTGCCTGTTCTGGAACCTGGAAGCCCTGCTGGACCATGGCGTGAGTGCAGGGTAGGGGCTCCCCACAAGCATGGGGTGGGTTTGCCTCTCACCCTGCACTGCGGGGGCTTTCCCCAAGGGTCCCAGGAGCTGCTGGGGATGTGCAGCACCTTCTGTGAGGGGGAACCAACCCCTCACTGCACTGCCCTCCCCTCACATCTCACTCCTCTTACTGGGGGATTTCACCAAGACACCTCTCACTTTTCTTGCTTTGCAGCTGCCTTGGGAGCAGGTTCTCTCCTCACACTTGTCAGGCCTAGTGATTTTCAAGCTGGGGCTGGTCTGCATGGGCATCTTGGCTGGTGAGGAGCTGTGGAGAGGGAGGGACTGAGCTGTGGAGCTGGGTACAGGCTCCTTTCCTCACCCTGCTCTGGGGGCAGCTCATGGATATTTGGGTTGTTTCAGTGTGTGTGACCATGCAGAGGGTTGAGCAAAGGGTTCTGCCAGGTCATTGTGTGGTAAATCTGCGACCTCATGGCCTCATCCTGCGTGAAGGCGTCGAATGGTGGGGCAAAAATAACGTAGAGAGTGTTGTCACTTCTCCGTGTAAAGAATCTAACTGGCATTAAACAAGTTGTGAATTTACATCTCTCTGTGGCTCCTTTTTGTGAGGTGGGGGGTGCAGTGAAGCCTCAAGTGCTCTGGAGCTGCCCTACCCAGGATTCGGTCACTGGGAATCCCTGCGGCAGCTGCCCCTGGCTCTGGAGGTATCCGATTCCCTAGCCCAGGCCTGGCTGCAGTTTCTGGGTCCTGTTTGCTTTCTGCTGCTGGAGGGAGCGGCCTGAGCCCTGCCCTGCTCTTTGCTGCAGGGTAGGAAGGATCAAAGGTGCCCCTGCCCTGGCACAGCTCCCNTACTCGGTGGTAGCTGCATCGAGGCCCTGAGCAGTAGCAGACATGGAGCAGGGGCAGCCCAGAGTGGTGGTTTGGCCCAGCACCCTGGAGACTAAAGTCCCACTGCCCCTCTACAGGTAGGAGGACCCTGTCTGATGGGGGATGAGAGCCCCTTCCACGTTCTGAGAGTCAGAGCCTGGCACTAAGGTTGTATGAGGATCTGGCTGTGTCCCACCATCTGGCGGGGGGTCCTAGGCCCCCACTCCAGCCCTGTCAGATCTTGCTGCCTTTAAAGACAGCCCCGTAGTGCCCCTGCACTGCTAGCACAAAGCCCTGACAGCTCTGTCACCCACAGTGACCAGTATCTGATGCTGGGTGGGCCACGCCATGCCCCCGTGTTGAAGCAGGCCGTCTGCTGGAAGACCCCTGTCCTTGGCCGGGCTGCTGCGGACAACTGGTTCACGGGAGAGTGTGATCAGGACCTGCAGGAGCCCTGGTACCCCCTCACCCCCACCACTGCCCACGGCCGCTGGCAGCGAGCCCGTGGCTGTGAGGAGCGGGACCCTCTGGCATCAGGTACAGAGCTGAGTTTGGAGGGAGGGCTGACAGTGGAGTAAAGAGTGCCACGGCCTCAGTTGCCCAGTGGGGGGAGAAGACCAGGAGGGGCTGAGCTCAGGGCTCAGAGGAGTGGGAGGACACTGCCGGAGGGATGCAGATCCTGCTGTGCCCCTCCCGACTTCTGTTGTTCCCCCACAGCTTACGCCCAGCGCCTGCGGGAAATAGCCTGCTGGGACCCTGTAGTCCCTGCTGTGTACCTGGGGCCCCGCACCCGCTGGGGACCTTTCCTCTGGCAAGAGAGACCTGTCCTGGGGAAGGAGTTCGGTAAGAGCTAGGGGGAGGTGTCTGTCTGTCTGCGGGGCCCTGGAACCCCCCAGCTGTGCCCCGCCTCTCAACGCTTCCCCCTCTGCTTCCTAGTCGTCACCCGCAGCCAGAGCCCTGAGCCAGTGGGGGGCAGCTCAGGCTACGTCCCCCTGCTCTCCTTCTGCCGCCCCCGCCTCACCGCCCGGGACATCAGCACCTGGAGCCTCCTGCACCACCAGCCCTCCTCAGCCAGTAAAGAGCGCTGATAACTCTGCTGGCCTGGTCTGTTCGTGGGGAGCAGTTGGGGGCTGCAGGGTATGGGGGGTCAGTCTGTTGCCTGGCCTGGCCTGGCAGGGTGCTGCTGGGTACCTGGGCTGGGGTTATTCCCAGCGCATCCCCCAGCCCCCTTTTGTCCCAAGCAAGAACAGCCCGATGTCCTCAGGGAAGGGGCAGTGCATCCGCCCCCCAGAAGGGCTGGGGAGGGGGGTGTCACTTCTTTATTCATAAAACAGTGCTTTGGGCAGTCACTGGACAGCACCAGCTCTCCCTCTGCCTTTGGTGGGGAGGGCTAGGTGGAGAATGGGTGACCCCCTCCACCCCAGTGCACTGCTCTTGGTTCGTCCTGCTGCTGCTGGTGGGAAGTGAGCTGGAGCTGTGTGGATGCCCCAGGAGGCACTTGGTGATAGACACCCCCTGCTGCCTCTCAGCAGGTGGAGGAAGGGCTGGAAGTGACCCCTCCGCCAGTTCTCCTGCCCCAGGTCCTTACTGGCCTCATGTTCTCTTGTGTCTGAGGGGAGCAGGCAGGGTGAGGATGGTCACTGCTGCACTGGGGACAGAGGGTCCCTCTCCCACTTACTGGTGTGACATGTTGAGGTGTGGCCAAGCTCCCATGGCCAGCAGCTGCTGCTCCAGTTCCATGATGCGCAGCCCGATGTACCCCGAGGAGACCAGCAGCACCAACATCCTGGGGGACACCCCAGTGTCAGGCTAGGGAGGGCACTGCAGAATGGGGGTTGCAGTGCTGTGCCCAAGGCTTCTGTGGGGATGTGGTGGCTGAAATAGCGCTGGTGCCCAAGAGGGACTGGGGACACCTCAGGCTGCCACTGTCAGGCTGGAGAGAGGATCTGCGGGGGGGATGCAGCAAGGATAGGGGCTGGGAAAAGGTGCCTAAGCCCTGAGGGCTATGATGGGATCATGGGGACTCACAACAGCAAGTAGATGAGGATGATGGTGTTGCAGGGGCTCAGCCATGTGGCGGTCCGGGCCCAGAGTGCTGTGTGGGGTTCATCTGCCACAATGAGGGAATGTCAGAGCCCCTGTGTGGGGGTCAGTCTCCCTCCTTAGGGGTTCCTGACCTACCCCAAGGGCTGTGGGGCTTTGCCAGAGGCACCCGCTCAGTGCTGCCTGGAAGCAGTGCTGCTGCGTCTTTATCCTCCTCATCCTCCTTCTCTGCCAGCCTTGGTGTTGGACTGGGCCCATCTGTGTGCAACCAAGAAAAGTTCAAAGGAAGCTCCAAGCCCAGGGAGGCAGTGGAGGTCCTGATGACCCAGTGGAACATGAGCTGCTCCTGTGTTCCCCGTGCTGCAGCAGATGCTGATGGAGTGGCTTTAAAGCTACATGGTCCCTCCTGGACCGTATGCAGCTGGGGAGGCAGAGCACAGCCCTGAGCTGTCAGTGGGACAGAAATGGGGGCTGAGTGGGAACATCGAGTGATCACTCACCTGGCAGCTCCTGGAGACTGTCGGGCTCTGCGATGCTCTGCTCCACGTCCGCCTGGCTGGAGGTCTGGAAGAGGACAAGCTCCGGTTGTGGAGTTATGTCCCCACAGCAACTGCCCTAGGGCTGTGAGGATATGATCAGATGGGACCCACTAGGACTCGACCCCAAGGAGGGAGCTCAGAAGGTCCCTGGATCTGTGCTGCCCCGGGATGGGCAACTCTTTTTTCTCCCCAGAACCCTTCCTGGGGTCCAGCCCCAGCAGGGGCTCCCATTGCCCAACTCTTGCCAGTGTTTCCTGGCCTTGCCTGCAGCTTCTTGAGGATTCCCTTGAAACTTGGGGAGATGGGGGAGCTCTGGCCAGTTTCCTGGACAAGAGAAAATGAGGGAGGCTGCTGGGAGGTCCTGTCCCCAAATCCCTGCAGTGGGGGGCCGAGAGCCCCCAGTCTGGTCCAGTTCAGACCTGCAGGTGTTTGCAGACTGACTTGAGGAGTTGGAATGTGGCCTCTCGCCGGAGCAGGGACACGAAGAGGAACTGCTGGAGAGCAGGAAAAGGGGTTGTGATAGAGCTGCTCCCGTGGTCACAGCCCATAGAGATCCCCTGCTGGCCACAGGGTCACTCCAAACAGCCCCCAGTGCCATTCCCAATCCCCACCGTCACCTTCTCCCCATTGGTCGTGCGGATGCTGAGCGCGTTGGGCACCAGCAGGGCAGTGTTGGTCTTCTTGAGGACTGAGATGGAGGCAATGGGCACCACCACCTGTGCCAGAGGCCCAGGCAATGTCACCCCTGTCCCAGGCTGCTGCTCATTGCCCTCACCAGACAGAATTGGCCACTCCCAGCCCACCTTGATTTCCTTGAGCAGGAGGCTAGAGTGGAAACAGAGGTGGTCGGAGGAGATGTAGAGGCGGCCGTGGTAGGGAACCTCTCTCTGCCAGGCACAGGAGAAGCAGCCCAGCAGCGCTTCCTGCTCCGCCAGTTCCCCAAAGGCTTTGCGGTAGCTGCTGGTTCGTTTGTTCTGCTGGGGGGGGAAGCCAGGGCAGGGGCTGTCACTGGGAGGTGATCCTGGCAGAGCCCTGGCACCAGGGACACCCTGCAACCAACTCTGCCAGGAAACCAGGATGGCTCCTTCCTTGGCAACCCCCCTGCACCCCACCGGCTCCATGGCACAGGGGTCCTCCATTCTGTGACTCACTGACGGGTTTGGGGACCCACTCGGTGATGGTGCAGCCTGCTGGGGCTCGGTGCAGAAGGAGGGGTCACAGGTTTTGGATCTGGCAGGGAGCAGTGGGGAGGGTGAGCTCTGGGGCTGCCCACAGACCCACCTGGGCACACACATGGGCATCGCGCCCCTCACCCGGCTGACTACACCGGGGACACGGTGGGCTGTGGGAGCTGAGGACTGGGGCACAGGGCTGTGACCCCATGAGGGGAAGCACCCACCTGGTGAGCATGGGAGGCCCCAGCTGGGTGCCCATGCTGCCCCGCTCCTCCAGGCTCTGCCAGCGCTTCTCCTCCAGCAGCCCCCTCATGCTCCTCCTCAGCTTCCCAGGCATGGACAAGTCTGACAAGCTGCTGGGCACCGGGCGCAGGTCAGGGGACAGCGGCACCGGATGCAGTGGAAGGACACGGGCACAGTGACTGGTGCCTGCAGGGCCCAGCAGAGCTCTGGTGGCACTGGGACTACTCCTGCCCACCCACCACCCCACCCCCTGCAGCTGCCAGTGTGTGGGGAATCTCCTCCATACCCCACACTGGCTCGCAGGGGCAGCACCATCCCCACTGCAGCATCTTCCCAGGGAGCAGTCAGCTGGGGGCACCCTGGCTCTGCCAGCCCTGTGACTCAGCTTCCCCAGCCTGTGGGCACTGCAGTGGCTCTACCCCTCCAGTGATCACCCCAACAGGCAGCACCAGGAAAAGACGGACCCCAGCTTCCCCAGCACAGGGGCCTGAACCCAGTGCCAGGCTCAGAGGGACCCTCCTGCCAGCCTGGGCCATGGGGACAATGTGCTCCGATCAGCTCTGCTGACATTCATGGGTCCCCCCCTGTACCTGGGAGCAGGGCTCCCTGTCCCTGAGGCTGGGCTGGCTCTCCAAGAGTCGGAAAGACACTTGGCTGCCACCCACAAGCAGCAGAGTCCCCTTACCAGGCAGCTCCTGCCCACCCTGCCTGGTACCTCGTAGTGGGCACAGCTGAGTCCCCCTGTCCTGTCGCAGCCAGCCTGTGCCAGTCACGCTTCTGCTCCTTCCAGACCTGCCTCAGCCTGTGGTCCCTCCTCGTCCTCTCCGCTGGCGACGAAGGGCGGGCAGGCGGGGCTGCACCGCCCGCAGCACGTTGGCAGGAGGTGAAGGGGCAAATGCCAGACTTACTGGGGGGGGTAGCTGCCAAGCCCAGGGCACCTGGGGGGTGTGAGGAAGGACTGTGAAGGGGTGAAAGGACATCACCAAGACACACTTGGTTCCACCACTGTGCCCACCTGAGCCTGGCAGGCCACGAATGGGGAGTGGTCTCTACGGAGAGCCCAGTGTGGGCAGAGTGACCCTGGCACAAGCCCACATGGCTCCTGAGTGGAAAGTGGCACCCAGTGTCCTCAATTCCAGATGCAGACCAGCCTCCCCCTCTCCCAAGCCCAGGGCACAGCTACCCCCAGTCTGCAGAGCCAACTGGTGTGGGACCCCCCACCAGGGAGGGTCTGAACACCCCCGAGGGTGGCTATGATGGCAAGAGCTGCCTGTAGTGACTTCTGCCAGCCCTGCCCCAAGCTGGAGCCAGGCAGTGCCCACAGGAGCACCCGAGGGTGACAGTGGTCACCTCTGTGCCTCAGCCTGGGGGAAACACTCAACCACACCCCAAACAAACAGCAAGTGGATCCCTCACCCAGGCAGAGCTGCCAGCTAAACCAGCACAACCCAACAACCTCAAGGGCACCCCACAGTATCACCTGCCCTGTGCCCACTCCTCACCTCCAATCCCCCCAGAGCAAGGACTCTTTATGCCCCTTCCTCAACAGTCATGAGGGGCAGGTTTGGCTCTTGCCACCCCCTGCAAGGGGATCACTGCTGCAGGACAGTAGGGGATCCCCAGAGCCTGAACCCTGAGCAGTGGCAGAGGAAAATGAGGAGGGGTCAAGATTGGACTGGGGGGGGGGCAGTTGGGATGAGGCCTTCACCCTGGGCACTGAGGCAGGAATCAAGGCCACACAGGCCCCCACCTTTACCCTGCCCTTGCCCTCCAGCCTCAGCACTGGCCCTGCTCTCTGCCCCTGGGCTGATAAGGCCTTTCCCACAGCCTCAGCTGCAGCAGGAAGGACCATAAACCCCTGAAGGGCCCCACATGGGCCAGCAGTGCACACAGGGAGTGGCATCCCTACCCCAGCACTGCCCCCAGACACTTCGTTCTGTCCCAGTGCACCCAGGATCCAGCTCTGTGACCCCTGCATTCCAGACAGCCCTGCCCCCCAGGCACACACACTGTTCATGCAGGCACATGCGGTGCCTACATGCCTGGGGTGTAGGGATTGTGGGGGCAGAGGTGGGCACACACAGCCCCAACCTGCAGCCTTGGCACGAGTCCCTGGTCCTCCTTGTGAAAAGGAGCCAACAGGTAAAAAGTCATGGGGCTGGCTGCACCCAGAGGGATGGTGCTGTCCTCTAGTTCTGGAACTTCTCAGCGTGGTACTACCATACCTCTCAGGCCAGCAGAACCCTCCCAGAACTGTGCCAGCCCCCTACAGTCACTGTCACCATTCCCACAGCTGCTGGGTCAGAGTGGCCTCATCAGTTGGGTCCAGTCTGCAAAGGAAGTGCTGCCAGACACCAGCAAGTGCATTCTGAGATGTCTCAGACTCATGGCCCCTTCAGCCCTGGGTGACTCATGGTCACCTGGTACAGCCCCATCCAGCCTCCACTAGCATGTGATAGCTCTGGAAGGGTCAGGAGAAAGGGCCTTAGTTCAGCTTCCCTAAGAAAGGGATTATGTCAGTTGAGCAATAACCCAGAGTCCAGCAGCTGCAGCATCAAGGGATCAGATTCATTTGGGTTGGAAAATAATCCCAGACTGGTTGGGGTTCACAAGGAGCTCAGAGCTCATCCAGTGCCAGTCCTCTGCCACGGGCAGTGACACCTCTCACCAGATCACAATGCAGAGCCCCATCCAACCTGGCTTTGGACACTGCCAGGAATGAAGCAGCCACAAACCTCCCCAGGCAACCTGTTCCAGGGCTTCAGGTCACTCGGAGTGATTTCTGCCTCAGAGCTCACCTCAATCTCCCTTCTTTTAGCTTGAACTCATCCCCCTTGTCCTAGCACAAGAGACCTACAAGGAAAGCTCCTCTCTTGCTTCGATGAAGCCTCTTCAGGTACTGGAAGCTGCTTTAAGCTCCCTCTGGAGCCTTCTCCAGGCTGAACCGCTCCAACTCTCTTAGCCTGTCCCATAGCAGAGGGGCTCCAGCTCTCTGGTCATCATTGTGGCCTCCTCTGGCCCCACTCCAACAGCTCCAGGTCCTTTTTGTACTGGGGACTCCACTCTCGGTCTCACCAGAGTACAGGGGATGGATCACTTCCCTAGCCTTGCCAGTCATAAAAGATCTTTCAGCTCTGGCTGTTCCTCCAGCACAGCCAGAGCTACACTGACCCCTGTCCCTCATCCCACAGCTCTATGGGGTTTCAGCCCCTCCAGACAGGGAGACCACCCCCCCAGTGAGACCAGCCCTCACAGGCTCTGGGCAGCCTGGGCCAGGCCTAGGGAACCCCTGTGGGGCAGAAATTGCTCCTCAGGGCCAACCTCNAGACCGACCCCCCCCTGGCTCCAACCCCTGAACTTCAGGCAGTTGCAGAGAGCCAGGTAGTCTCTCCTTTTCCCCAGTTCAACCTCCCGCCCCCCCCAGTAACTCCCCCCCCAGGCCCGCTCGCCCGAGCAGGGTAGCTCCCACCCGCACGCGCCTCAACCCCGGGTTCTAGAAGGGGCGGGCACAACCCTGCCACCGGCCCCGTGGCCCGACCCGGGAAGACAAGGAGTGTCCCCATTGGCTGCCCTCTCTCGAGGGGGCGGGACAACGGCGCAGGAACCAATCGTTCGGCTCCCGCTCTGCTGTCCGGCGGCCATTTTGTTTGCGGACGCAGCCGCCATCGTTGTTGAGGGCGGCCATGTCGCGGCCGGGCAAGGGCCGCTCCGGCGTGGCCCAGGGAAGACATCGAGAGCAGTTGGTGACGGGTGGAGGTGCTTCCTTTGGACTTTTTTTTTTGTTTGTTTTCTCTCCTTTTTCTCCTCTAAAAAGTGCTGGTTGTGTGTACTGACCTTACAAAAGCAGGTTAAAACCCCCCCTCCCCGCACTGGGCCTGAGTCCCCCGAGCCTGGTCGGGGCCTTCCAGTGCTCATTGGAGTGAGCGGCGTCCTTCATGCGTCCCGGGGGGTGGTGGGGACATGAGTCCAGTGCAAAGGGACAGGGACACGGGACAGCGAATGACTCCCAGGCCCGGTGCTCTATCCCAGGGCCACTCCCTGGGGGTTCCCCTCGAGGCAGAGCTCGGTGCTTGGGCAGTGGCTGCAAACACAGCGCTGGTGGCTGAGAACATGGCCTCAGCTCAGTTGACACTGCTGGTGTGTGTCCTTCCTTCCATGTTGTCGGTGCATGATGTCCCAGCCCTGTTGAGGCCCTGCAGGCAGACGGCATCTGTGGGGACAGGAGGGAAGGGGCTGATCAGCAACTGGGGGACCCATCCTGTGCTAGCCTGGGCCTTGTGGGCATCTCCTGTCACTGGTATGAAGGGTTCTACCTAGTACAACCCCAAAGCAGTATGGGGGTTTCTGTCCTCTCCCTCCACTGCAGGACAAGACATGGGTACCCAGCAGGACAGAGGAACCTGTGGAGCTCACACTGGTGCCTGGTCCCCAACCTGACAAGGGAGACTCCAGCTCTTGATCCCACAGCTGGCTACCAGCATATGGAACAGTTTCAAACAACCCTCATTCAGCCAAGGGATGTCAGGGTCAGCATGGCCAAAGCAGGGCTGGGCAGAGTGGCTCTGCCAGTCAGGAAGACACAAAAAGGAGGCAGAGCCTCAAGTTCTGGAGCCAGGAGTGGCAGAAGCAGTATGGTGGCCTTATCCCGAGTGCCTAACACAAAGGTCCCCATGGGGACACAGCTGTGGGGGTCCCTGCAGCCTGCCCTGCCAGGACAGGGTTCCCGCTGCCTCCCTGCAGCCAGGGCCATTGCAAAGACACTGTTAAGCCCAGGCTGGCACAGGACATGGGACTGCCAGTGCCCCTAGCCACATGCCTTCCCTCTCCCCATGCTCCCAGCCCCACTCACGGTAGCGGATACGAATGGGCCAGACCATGATGCAGCAGAGCACGGCAATGGCGGCGACGGCAATGCCTCCAGTGACCAGCACCATCACCCAGTGGTAGAAGCTAACACAGGAAGGGCAGCAAAGCTCCGTCCTGCAGGGACAGAGTGGGGCTGTGGTTTGGTGGCCAGGGCTGGAGCTTACACCAGTGCTGCCCAAGTGCCCTGGGGAGACAGCAGCCAGGCCATGTCAGGACTGGTTCCTGTTGGCACAGGGGAAAGAGAGAGGGCAGTGTCCCAGACATCAAGAACCCCAGCCTTTTGTATGCCCCAGAGATGCAGCCCTGGTCTAGAACTGGAAGAGATGCAGAATCATAGAATCATTCAGGTTGGAAAAGACCTTTGAGCTCATCCAGTGCAACTACTAACCCAACCGTCCCAACTTACTGCTAAACCATGTCCCTAAGCACCAGATCTCCCCGACTGTGAAACATATCCATGGACAGTGACTCAGCCCCCTCCGTGGGCAGCCTGTGGCAAAGCCTGAGGACCCTTGCCAGGAAGAGATTTTTCCTGATGTCCAACTACCCCTTCCCTGAGACAACTAGAGGCCATTTCCTCTTGTCTTGTCTTGTCACTGGTGACTAGCGAGAAGAGACCAATCCCTACCTCTTTCCACACTCTTAGGGAGCTGGAAAGAGCAGTAAGTTTTCCCCTCAGCCTCCTTTTCAGACTGATCCCCCCAGCTCCCTTAAAGACAAATCGGAGCTGGTTTCCAGCTGCATCTGTTGCTCTGAACTGAGGATCTTTGCAGCCTGACCCCTGGGGGGATGTGGCTGGAGCTGCCCCAGCAGAGTCCCTGCCCTGCTGGGACACTTACGGGCACGGGTGCAGGTTCTGAATGGCCATCACAGCCAGGCCATTGGCCATCTTGTCCAAGAAGCTCATGGCACCATAGACGAAGGCACCACTGTGCTGCAAGGGAAGAGAAGAGCTCATGGCACTGATGCCAGTGAGAGCCTTGTGCCCTCTGATGGGCAGAGCCCACATTACAGCAGAGCCTTGAGCCCGCAGCGCCCGGGAGCAGCACACGTACCGTTTGGGTGCCGATGAGGTCTGCAGTCATGGACAGGGAGGTGACCAAGATAGTGGCACAGCCGGCGCCCAGCAGCGCAGCAGCCCCATAGACCTCTGCTCCCATCTGCTGGGCCAGAATCACCCAGGAGGCGAAGGCCAGTATCACCAGAATGCCCACAAAGTAGGTCAGCTGCTCCAGGCACAGGGAGAAGGGAATGCTCAGAGCCCAGCTCAGCTGGCAACTGGCAAAGCAGGGGGTCAGCTGCTGCCCAGTACCCAGGGAGGACAGCCCCAGCTCCCTCAAAACTGGTTTTATAGAAGCTGGGGCTTACTGGGCAATAGTGCTTGCTGCAGCACAGAGCAGGGGCAGCTGGCATTGCAGACCCTCAGGGTGGCTCAAACCCTCTCATTAGCACCAAGAGACTCCTCCATCCTAGTCAGGGCTGCACCAGACAGGCTGACCCCGGGCCAGCATTGCTTTCCCCAGCCTTAGAGGTGCAGGAGATCCCCAGGTCCCCATCATCTGCCCAGCACCCACATCGTCCCCACAGGACCTCCACTGCAGCAGGGGGTCCTCACAGCAGATGCAAAAGGGGTCCCACTTTCCAGACAGGTTCTAGCGTGCACAGTGCTCTGCTCAGCATGTGGGTCAGGGTCTGGCCCCTCCTCAGGTCTAACTCAAACCTCAGCAGGCACCAACCAAGTACTCACGTTCCGGCCAATCCACTTATTCACAGGCTTCATGAGGAAGGAGGAGAGGAAGCCACTGACGTACATCACCAGGGGAATGGTGGCGATGTATTTCTGCAGGAGATGAGGGCAGAGCAGTGATAATCTCTGACCTGTCGGCCCAAGACCTCTGCGCACGTGACTCTGACACGCGGGCAGGGGCCTACCCCACACCCACCTTGGGCAGCATCAGTGAGTTGGTCAAGTACATGGTGATGTAGGTCTGGGACAGGTTGACGATGAGCCGTGTAGACATGTAGAGCAGCGCGACCTGTGAAGGGACAGGCCAGGGCAGCACTGCTCAGCCGTGGCAGCGGGAAGGTAGGGAAGGCTGACACAGATGCCTCATGAACAGTTACAGAACTCCAGACTGGTGGGGTTGGAAGGGATTTCTGGAGATCATCCAGTCCACCTCCCCTGCCAGAGTAGATGCCATGGGAACAGTCCAGATGCATTTGTGATGTCTCCAGAGCAGGAGACTCCACAACCTCTCTGGGCAGCCTGGGCTAGGGCTCTGGGAAAACGTTTGGACAAGGTACGTGGGTTCCCAGTACAACTCATCTCTATTTCTTCTTCCACCCCAGGGGCACAGCCCACTTCCAGGAAATGCCCAGAGCAGCCAGGCAGGAGTGAGGACAGGTTCCCAAGCACTGCTGTACCTGGTAGAAGGCAGGTTCTAGCAGCCAGTCCTTCCACATCAGCAGTGGGCGAGGGGCTTCTGTGGGCTCCTTCTGCAGCAGAGGGGTGCTCTCCTCTGGCCGCGGAGGAGGAGCCAGTGAGTAGGGCTTCTCTTTGGTGCCCAGGTGGAAGATGAGGGAGAACACAGCCCCCAGGCCCACCACAATGAGGGACAGGTTCTGGGTGAAACAGAAGGGGTTAGCAGAGCATAGCACGAGATGCCTGTTGCTCTCCCATCACCCACCCCCTAGCAGCCTGAGGAATGAAGAGGGATTCCAAAAATCCAGGGACAGCTCAGGGTGGCACTGCCCAGGGCAGGAGGTGAAGTGACAGGGCACTACTGCTTCACACCCTCCTGTACCTCCATAGTTCCCACTCAGGGAAGAGAGGATTCCAAGGACTGAGCTCTGTTACTTACCCGAAATACAGGGACATCCTGGATGCCAAGGTGCTCCATATGGTCAGGCTGGTCCATCTGGAAGTTGAGCAGGACCCAAGCCAGGGCATACACAGTGATATTGGCCATGACGGTGAAGGCATACCTGAGAGAGATTGGCCTCAGGGCACGCAGGTGATGAGCACAGGGACACCAGGGATACCCCCAGCTGCCCTCCAGCTAGCTTTGCATCCGCCTGATATTGCTGAGGCTACACCTCAGAGAACATAGCACCAGGCCAGGCTTTCCTGTTACTGGTGCTCCTCCCAGTATGCACAATCCATGCCTCAGGGCATGACCCAGAGGAACCCAAGACCTGGAGAAAAAGCTTTATAAAAGTGGTTAAAAGAACTGGGGCTGGTTAGTCTGGAGAAGAGACAGAGGGGAGACCTTGCTCTTTCCAGCTCCCTGAGAGGAGGGTGGAGAGAGGTGGGGGTCAGTCTCTTCTCCACAGTCACCAGCAAAAGAACAAGACGAAATATCTCAAGTTGTTACAGGGAAGGGTTAGGTTGGTCATGAAGAGAAACTTCTCCCTCAAAAGGGCCCTCTGGCCATGGCAGGGGCTACCCAGGGAGGGGGTTGAATCGCCATCCCTGGCTATGTTTCACAGCTGGGGAGATCTGGAGCTCATGGACCGGGTTTAAGTGGTGGGGTGGGACAGCTAGGGTAATGGTTGGACTTGATGAGCTTGAAGGTCTTTCTCCAACCTGAACGATTCTACGATTGTATGATTTGAGGGATCCTTTGGTGTGAGACAGACCAGGAGAATTGGGGGGTGTTCAGCTGGAGAAAGGCAGTTCCAGGGAGACCTCGCTGCAGCCTTTCAGGGCTTAAAAGGGCTGATAAGAAAGATGGGGACAGACATTTCAGCAGGGTCTGTTGTGACAGGACTAGGGGTGATGGTTAAATTGAAAGAGATTCAGACTGGAGAGGAGGAGGAAATTGTTGATGCTGAGGGTGGTGAGAGCCTGACTCAGGTTGCCTAGAGAGGTGGGAGAAGGCCCATCTCTGGAATCATCCCAGGTCAGGCTGGATCTTGGGGTCAGGGGAAGTGTGGGATGGGAAGAGCTCTGAAGGTTCCTACAACCCCAAACTAGTTTGTGAATCAATGCTGATTCCTCAGGTCAGCCTGTCCACCCTCTAGTCACAGATCATCTCTGCCCCAAGGATGCCCCCAACTACCCAACTCAGTGCCCCCAAAATCAGACCTCCTGACCCCAGGGTTGCCCCACCACTGCCCCACTTCCCCCCTGCCTGGATGTGTTACAGTCCCCATTTATCTGCTGTATGGGGAACTTCCTCCCACCTCACAGATAACAGAGCCCTGCTCTGCCTGATAAAAGACCTTCCCACAGCCTGATCCTGACAGATAAGTGGGATTGGGCCAGGCTCTGCAGAGCTGCACCCAGCCTGGCCCCGGGACCACCCCTACGTACAGCACAGACTCCCACCCTGGGCTACCCCTAGCTCTCCCTGGGGTATCTGTTCCTCCCCTGTGAGCATCATCTTCCAGTACTGAAACACCCCCAGCTCAGAGCAGCAGCTCAGGGGCTGTATCCCTGGCAGCAAGACACTCCCTCCTGGCACCAAAGAGAGTGTGCCAGAGGATCAGTGTCAACATGACACATCCTGCAGGAACCCCACACGGCTCAGTCCTGCTCCTGCAGCACCAAGGACTCCAGTGAGTTGTGCCAGGGCCCAGGCACTCTGGGCACCTCTCACTACAGAAGTGATGGCACCAGGTGCAGGTTGAGGGGACACCCAGCTCTGGCAGTGCTCACCTGAAAGCTGTGAGCTCCACCTTCTCATGGTCGCTGGTGACCAGCTCGGGAATGAGGGACAGGTGGGAGATCTGCGTGGCTGCCCAGCCAAACTGGAAGATGACAATGAAGGGGAGGTAGTAGATGAAGGCTGCCCACTGCGGTGTGTTCTCTGTGCAGGCCAGGCAGGGATTGAAGATGAAGGGGAAGGACACAAGGACACAAGTGGTGCCTAGGGAGAGTGTGGAATAGTGAGAGGCAGTAAGTCCCATTTCTCTGACCCAAACAGCCCCAGCTGGCTCAGACACCCATGGACTGAATAAGCCCTCTGCTCAGACAGGTCCTTCTCCCACAGGGCTGAGGAGGGAGGGGAGTCTCAGATCCCCACCCCTCACCCTGTCCTGCACAGGGCAATGTCCTTCCCTCTTGCACCCAGTGGTAAGACAGACGGATGGACACTTGCCACCAGGCTTCTCCCCAGGCAAGTCCCTCCCAAAGTGCAGCACTGTTATCCCACATCTGCTCCATTCCCCTCAACACACCAGGTGACAGACCCTCACACCACACAGCTTCTCTTCCCATTCCTAGTGAGCAGATAACCAGCTCTGAGGCCACATCTATCCTGCTGCCTGTCCCAGGGTGATAAGGCAGAACCAGGAGGATTTGGAGCTGTCCCATGGGCACAGGAACACCTTATTTGTCTCCTTGTCCCTTATTCCTGTGGGACTCGCAGAGGGACCACACTCCCCCCATGCCTGCAGAGTGACAGCCAGGGACAGTCTCTATGCAGTGGGGTGGGCCTGGATCAGATCTGATCCCAAGCTAGGCTCTGAGCCACGGGAATGTCCCCGCTGAGTCAGAGCCAGCGGAGCCAGGCTCCTCCTTCTGCAGCAGCATGTTGGCGTGGGGATGCTAGTGTAGGGACACGCTGGCTTCTGCCTCCCCTTTCCATGGTTATGGATCAGATTTGCTGAACTTCTGCTGCTTCTGAGGTGCCAGTGTTGAGATGGCCACATGCCCTGTTCTGGGTGTCCCCAGCTGGACCCAGTTCTGCTGAAGAGCCAGGGAACCTGTTCCTACAGCTATAGAGGTCATATAGCTGCTTCACCAGGTCCCCAAGGTTCCCTTCTCCAGGGAACTCTGCAAGAGCTTCTTCACAATTTCGCCTCCTCTCACCCACGAATGATAATTCCTTCTCCTCACTTCTGTGTGGCACAGCCAGAGCTGCTGCATGGCTGGGGCAAAGCAATTCCTCCTGAGCCAAGGGAAGGAGGTGACAATCCCAGCCTGTCTCAGACCCTTCTGGAGCTGGGACCCCAAGTATGGTTTTGGGTGCTGCCCTGCGCCAGCTCACAGCCAGCCCTGAAGCTCTAGGAGCTCCCTGACTAGGTGACCCCACAGTATCTCAGCCCCAGGCAAATGCCTGGGACATTAAGAAGGTTCCAGCAGGCCTGGCTGCCTTTGCGCCCTGATACAGCTCTGTTGGTTTTAACCACGATTCTTCCACTCCCCAGTCCCAGGACCCCACAGGTCAGACTCTGCCACCCCTCGAGGCCTTGCCTGTGTCCCAGGGGATTGCTGGGGCAGGAGCTGTGGGTCCCAGGCTGCTTCTGCCTCCCACAAGCCACCATCATGGGACACTTGTCACTCTCTCTTCTTCCTCTTTGTGGTTCCCAGGAACAGGCAGTGGCCACCATTGGGACCACCCCCATAGGCCATGCCCCTCTTGCTCAGAGCTGTGAGCTGCACCAGCTCTATCCAGGCAAATGTGGGCCTGGAGACAGCCCACAGTCCCAGATGTGGCTGTGAGAGCCCTACCAAGACCACCCTGCCCATCCTCACAGCACCCCAAAGCTCTGGCTCTCATGTGCCAGCCCTGGGGGGCAGGATCCTGAGGATGCTGGGCAGTGGCACAGGCGCCCCAGGCAGGGAATTTGGCTCAGACAGGCAGCAAAGAGCTGCTCAGTTGTTCACCCCACTGTGGCAGGAAGCTGAGATCTGAAAATGCTGTGGAGTGGGCAGGCTGGCAGCTAGGATGAACCACCATGGCCAGCAGGCACTGCCAGCCCAGCGCCGGCACTGATAACAGCTCTTGATAATTCCCACCCCATGGCTGTGGTTTCACAATGTTTCCTCTGATCTGAGCACGAGCTACCACCAGTTGAGACACTCTGCTGCCACATGAATTGTCTCGCCACAGCGTGACCCAGTGAGCCAGGAACGGCACTGGCTGCTCCAAAGGGGAGCTGGGTCCCACCACATTCAGCCAATGGAGCCAGTAGGCAGCCCCCACTTTTTAGGAACAACCCACATCCGGACAGGGAACCATAGCCTCAGCCGCCAGCGCTGGGTCCATCCTCAGCCATGCAAGGGCCTGGCAGGGCTCTGCTGCCTGCAGCTGGGGCAGCTGTAGCCCGTGTGTCAGTGGCACCTTCAGACTTCCCCTTCATACCACAGGACACAGCACTCAGCTGGACCAAACTTGCCTGGGGTGGAGGAAGCAAAGCTCAGCCACTTCCTTAAATCTAGGGGTGCAGATCTTCACTGACACACAGCAGGGGGTGAGGCTGCTGCCCCAAACGCGTGCCATGACCCACCAAGCGAATCTCTGAGCATCTTATCGGGTCATCGTTCAGTTGCAGGAAGTGGTTGGCCGAGATAAATTTGGGATGAAGATATCAGCAGCCACAAACAACTGTTCTTGCCCTGTTTGGCTCCACTCAGGGCAACCCCACACTCGGCTGTCCCCTAGCAGTCACCAGGGGCTCCCACCAGCCTCTGCCCTTTGTTGCTTTTTTTTAACATGAGCCTCAGTCAATAACTGACAGTGAGCCATGCCTTCTCTGTGTCCCCACAGGACCCTCATGGTGAGAACCTGCCCCACTATACCTGCATCCTGCAAACGCAGCTCACAGGGCATCCACCCATCAAGGGCCACCCACAGGGGCAGCTGAGAGCTGGTTGGCCCCACCTTGTCCCTGGCAAAGCCCTAGGCTCTCAGCAAAGCCCAGTCTGGGTTCTGACACATCATTGCCCAGCAGCACACACTCTCGCTCCAGCACGATGCCATCCCTGCACAGGGTGACGTGGGGACACCCTGCAGCCCCCTGTCCCACATAGGTTTGGCCCAAGAGACAGCAGGAGACCCCAGGCTGCAAGCAGTTGGGCACAGGTAACTCAGATGGGAACCATGCCCAGGCAGGATGAGGACACCATGGTGACCCCTCCCCATGTGTTTCAGCTAGCTATGCCTGAAGGGACCCAAATCACCCAGCCCTCACCTCACTGCCACAGGAAATGCTGCTTCTTCATCTGGGCATCCTGAAAGGCACCTCCTGGTCTGCCTTTTCCACACAGGGCACCCCAAGACCATGTCCCCAGGGCACTGTCTGAGCACTCATACTGCCTAGGACTGGTTTACCCTCCTAGGGGCACCCAGGAAACCCCTCACCCAGAGCAGCCTCGCCTTCCATGGGGTGGCTGCTCCCTTCCACCCCAGGACAGTCAATTCTGCTCATCCCTAGGGTTGCCCTGCTCCATCCTCACTCCCCACTCCACTGTCTCACTCTAGAAAGCCTCCTTCAGGACCACTCATCTCCAAGGGGGCTTCCCGGATTCCTCCCCATCCAGGGCATCTTCAGGGCTGACCTCAACCTACAAAGGCACCCCCAGGCTGAGCCCCCTCACTCAAAGCACCCCAGAAAGACAACCATAGTCCTGTTCCCCCAAACCCTGAAAGACTCTTCCAGGGCCACCCATCTCCACGCAAGGCACTCTGGAATGGCACCCAACACTTCACCACTCAGAGCACTATGGAAAGCCTCATTGTCTTCCACTTGGGGCACCCCAGAAAGGTTCCCTTGAGGCCACCTAATTTCACCCAGAGCACCCCAGAAAGGTACCTTTGTTTTCTCCATCCATGGCACCTCATAGAAGTTCCCCTAGTGCCACCTCTCAGCACCCATCTGAAAAGATACCCAGGGGGCACCTATTTCCACTTGGAGCCCTTCAGAAATGCTTCTCTGGGACCATCCATCTCCTCCTAGAGGATCCCAAACACCTTCCTTGAGGCCATTCTCCTCCGACCAGAAAAGATTCCCCCAAGGCCATCTCTTTTCACCTCCTCCCACCCTGGAACAGCACCTTTTGTCTCTCCCATCCACGAGATCCCATTAATCTCCCCTAAGGCCATGTATTCCCACACAGAACACTTCAGGCTTCCTTGGGGCCGGTCTTCTCCACCTGGGGCACCCTAGAAAGACACTCTCAGTTCCCCTACTCAGAGCAACTCAGAAATCTCCCACAGGTCCACTCAGGGCATCTCAGAAAGAATCCCCTGGGGTCACTCTCCTCCAGCCAGAGCACCCTGGAAAGGCTCCCTTGCTTCTCCCACCCTGGGACCAACCTCTTCCGCACTCCAGCAAAGATCCCCCAAGCCCACCCATTTCCACCTGGAGCACCCTGAAAAGGCTTCCTCCAATCAGGACACTGAAAAGATCCTCGGAGCCACCTATTACCACCCGGGACGGGCACCGTCAGTTTCCCCACACCCAGAACACCCCAAAAATCTCCTCCAGGGCCACCTCAGCTCAAGTGTCCCCCGAGCCCCTCTCTCTCTCATGCAGTATTGCCAACGCCCCCACCCCGCCCGGCTCGGCTCGGCTCACCCACCGATGAGGTGCAAGCCCTTCCTCCGACCGCAGCGTCCGCAGCCCGCGGG